>JAZGUH010000868.1:0-115150 GCA_037893225.1 Hippasteria phrygiana | reverse complement strand
GGGGATTCTGTATAAAAAAAAAAAGACCAAAACGTGGGTCTATTTGGCATAGAGGCGGGGGGCTACATTTAGACCTGGGCCCAGAGATGGGCCACCATTTTAGGAGTGGTTTGGGGGGAGGGAAGTATAAAAAAGATCATTCCGTCAACTCTCATAAATTTGAAGAGAAAATTATTCTTGGAGTCTTAATCTATATTTTCCAGTGAAAACACATTGCCACCTTACTCCCGAGCGTCACCAGGCGGCGCTCTTTCTGTCTGATTTTGTGTTGGTTACAATGAGCGCCGTATTTAGTGAAGTGGAACTTAGGGGTGCACCACACTAATTCAAGCTCCCATTGACAACAGTGTAAAATCAACAAAGTTCAGGGCCAAATAACCTGAACCCCAGCATCACTGGGGTCTACGAAAACAAATGTCACTTATTGTCTGATCTTTTATCTTTCATTTTCTTTTCTATTTTTGGGGGGTTAACCAATTACATTTTTAATTATTGACACAAAACGAACCCACCTCCAAAAAGGTCATATTTCCCAAGCCGATCAACAGCCATTTTTAACATGGCATCCCTCCACTTTCTCGGGCAAATAGGACCCATTTTTCAACAGTAATTTTATCAAGTCTGTACACGGATGGAAGCCCAGAAACCAGGGAGTTGATGCTGGGCTATGTTTACACAATCCCACAATTTTTGGAGGCACAAACTCTCCTTTTTCAAAAAGAGTTGTGGGTATACATTTTATGTTGATGAGCTGGCGCATAAATTCGGACATGAATTAGTGTAGTGCACCCTCAGGGCCTGTTTGTTTCACACAGATCGGGAGGTGATCCAGAGCCGAACGAAAACAAACAGGATCGCGGACCATTTAGGGCGCCCCCTCGCTATTATGTTGCATGCTGGGAGAATTTGTACTACACAACAAATGTCGTCTGCTTCGGATTTTGTAGGGTTATTTTTTATGATAAACTGTCTAGTATTTCCAGAAAAGTAAATAAATCGTACATAGCTTTAATAACAAAAATACACTGTAAAAGAATTATGACTATTATACTGTCAAAAAGCTCATTTATTAAAAATGCTTCAAATCTACGAAAAAAATACCGTCACTTTTTCTCTGTCCGTCTCGCACGTCGCCATCTTGGATCTTGCGAACCCACCTCACGAGCAGGATCCCTAAAAACGTGATCCGGAGCAGCTTTCGAAGCTCCGGATCACTGATCGAGATCCGGATCTGTGTGTAACAAACAGGCCCCCAGTGGAGTGAATGGAACCTGTTAAAGAAAACATGGCGGCGCCTATATGTAAACATGGCGGCGCGCGGTAAACATGGTGGCGAGGACGGCCATCATTCAGTTTCGCCAAGTGTACTCGCCATTAATCAAAGGCATTTTTAAAAGATGAAGTGATTGATGAAAAGGATGGAAGTTATTGAATGGATAAATCAAATCAAAAAGAGATCAATTCAGATTTTTTTTCAGAGTTTTGACTATTAGGAGGGCGTCCCTTTATATTTCGATGACTATCATATTTCTTCCGCCTTGAAGGAGAGTCGGTCCAGGGTTGTTTGCAAGGGGGGTTTCTGGATTTCTAAAACTACATTTTCCCAAAAAGTTGACGCCCAAAATGTTTCGCCTGCGAACACAATTTTACAAGCGGGAGGGGCACACACCTTCTCAACGTTGGTGGCGCCATTTGGCCTCTTTGTTTTCTTCTTACCGGTACACGCAAAATGAGACCTTTACAGGTTTTGCTTTTCTGCTTTACAACTTTAGGCGTATAGGTCCTTACAAGCAAACAAATACATAATAAATTGGCACAAGCGGGGGGGGGGGGGGGGTTCTATTGGAGGGGGACACTGCCATAGCCGACCCCTCCCCAAAATATATTAGGGGATCGCGCCGCCCATGGTCCACATGATTATTTTTCGGCATTTTCGGTTTCTTCTCATTTTCAAACCTACAGTTATAAAGCCACGTAAATGGGGAAAGGCAAATTATAATAGTGGTGTAATTCTTAATGATGTGCATTCAACCATGTTCGGGTATTGTACTGCCGCCGTGTAGTTTCTTCTCTGTTTCAATATGTTTAAATAGCGCTGTTAGGTAGGGGCAGCTCGGTGGCCGAGTGGTTAAGCGAGTCGTTCATAGATTTCTTAGTCGAGGGTTCGAATCCAAGTCTTTCAGTGTTTCCTTTTTTTCGCCAGAAATGTGATTGTCATTATTTATAAGAGTATTCGTTTACCGTCTCCAAACACCAACTGTACAGTGGCTTGCTCGCCAAGCGCAGTGCAGCTGGGACCGCTCGTAAAGTCCAGGTAAGCATTTTCGTACAGGTTCATGGCACGTTTGGCTGACTCAGCAGTCAAGGCTTAGGGTGCCGCCATGTTTCTCCCTTTTATGGTGCTTGACCTTCAGGTCATATGGATGGGTGGGGAAGGAGGTGTGATGGACCGGAATCTGAGCCCATAAGAGTCCTACATGGGAGCCGGTAAGCCGGAGTATGGGGCCTCGGTGAATCGCGGCACCTGAAAGCTTGGTCAACATCACATAACTTTTTGTTATTTTTTTTTTAAAGGCGTCGTAAAACCAGAATGCATACCTTTTGATTAATAAATTATAAAGGTATACGGGGACAAAATCAACGAATGTTTTTGTCTGTCTCGTCATTCGGGCTTTTCTATGTTTATTATTATGTTTAAGGAATTTGCAAGCTTCGACTACTTAGAATATGCACCCATGTCTTTGCCCCCAAATGTACATTTCTATATGTTTCTTTTATTTTTGTATGCAGCATTCAGGATAATTATTTTCACCCCGCCCCCCCCCCCCCCCCCCCCCCCCCACTTGTAAATTTTTGTTCGCACACGAAACATTTTTGGAGTCAATTTTTTGGCAAATGTACGGAAATATTTTCAGAACCACCCCCCCCCCCCCCCCTCCGCCCGACACTCCAAACAATCATTTGTCCGCCTCTGTGGGGTTAAATATTTATTCCCCACCCCAAAAAAAAATAATAATTTCTCCAAATTTTTTGAATAATTCCCCCCCCCCCCCTAAATCCACTAGCCCGCGGATATCAATTTGAAATGAAAGGCGGCAGACCAAATTGTAGCGCCCCCATTTTCGGAAAGCAAGCAATCACATTTCATTTGTTGATGTGGTTAGTATATTTTAGGTAAATTTCTCTGTTTTGAGTCCAATTTTTTTCACGAAAGGCCCCAAAGAGTGTTATTAAAGGGTGCATGCCACTATTACTCTGGAAGTCACTGCACGCCAGCTCGTTAATATTTTGTGATCCTTCAGGTAAGAGGTCCATGTGGCCTATAAATGGGACTGATTGTAGAAATATTTGTGGAAATCAAGCATTTGTGACCCGGGGCTTCCAACTCGGGGGATTCTGTAAAAAAAAAGACCAAAACGTGGGTCTATTTGGCATAGAGGCGGGGGGCTACATTTAGACCTGGGCCCAGAGATGGGCCACCATTTTAGGAGTGGTTTGGGGGGAGGGAAGTATAAAAAAGATCATTCCGTCAACTCTCATAAATTTGAAGAGAAAATTATTCTTGGAGTCTTAATCTATATTTTCCAGTGAAAACACATTGCCACCTTACTCCCGAGCGTCACCAGGCGGCGCTCTTTCTGTCTGATTTTGTGTTGGTTACAATGAGCGCCGTATTTAGTGAAGTGGAACTTAGGGGTGCACCACACTAATTCAAGCTCCCATTGACAACAGTGTAAAATCAACAAAGTTCAGGGCCAAATAACCTGTACCCCAGCATCACTGGGGTCTACGAAAACAAATGTCACTTATTGTCTGATCTTTTATCTTTCATTTTCTTTTCTATTTTTGGGGGGTTAACCAATTACATTTTTAATTATTGACACAAAACGAACCCACCTCCAAAAAGGTCATATTTCCCAAGCCGATCAACAGCCATTTTTAACATGGCATCCCTCCACTTTCTCGGGCAAATAGGACCCATTTTTCAACAGTAATTTTATCAAGTCTGTACACGGATGGAAGCCCAGAAACCAGGGAGTTGATGCTGGGCTATGATTACACAATCCCACAATTTTTGGAGGCACAAACTCTCCTTTTTCAAAAAGAGTTGTGGGTATACATTTTATGTTGATGAGCTGGCGCATAAATTCGGACATGAATTAGTGTAGTGCACCCTCAGGGCCTGTTTGTTTCACACAGATCGGGAGGTGATCCAGAGCCGAACGAAAACAAACAGGATCGCGGACCATTTAGGGCGCCCTCTCGCTATTATGTTGCATGCTGGGAGAATTTGTACTACACAACAAATGTCGTCTGCTTCGGATTTTGTAGGGTTATTTTTATGATAAACTGTCTAGTATTTCCAGAAAAGTAAATAAATCGTACATAGCTTTAATAACAAAAATACACTGTAAAAGAATTAAAAGTATTAAACTAATGATTAATATAATTAAAAGTACAAAAGGAAAGGTTAATTTACCTGCTAAGTTGAGCAAGAAAAACCTGGAAAAGTCCAGCGCAAGCTTTAAGATGGAGGAGATTGTTTAGCAGCTGACACAACTTGCACAGAGCCTGTCTGAAAGTAAAGTGGCCTACACCCAGTCTGGACCAACTGTCCAGCCTCTGTAAGAAGGGCAATCACCCTAAGGCCTCCCATTCCACGTCACCAGACCAGGGATTGAGGCTGTGCATAAAAGCAAAAACCACACAAATTCGCTTGGACCCATGGATAGGGGAGTGAGACCTGGAGATTTAGCAGCACAAAAATGGGCTTATATTGGAGACTCTGGCAGGGAGTTTTTGTCTTAAAGCGACCCTTAAATGTTAATATGAGTTAAAAGCGCGAAAACATTAAGGTTTGTATGTTTGGATAAAATATAAAAATACACACAAAAATAGTAACTAAACTACAAACAGGATATAAGAAAACGAAAAGACTAATAAAACAAAGGGCATGCAGTAAATTGCAAGATAATTAAACACTTCACATAATTTGCAGAGAAAGTTTTATTTACAGTACCGATATTTCAACTGAATGAGCTTATCAAAAACCAAGTTGGTCAAAATGAGTTGGAAAAAGATCCAAGTGCACCACGTGAGGCACTCAATAATATTGACAAAAAAATTGTGGGACGGTGGGAAAGTACTTTTCACTTTTTATTGCGCAGTTAAAGTGAGGACTATTCAACATCCTCTCCTGACCTTTTTCTGTATTCAATAAAAAAGACCACAATTTGTTTTTTTCTTGATAATTGCATGGCTTTATAATACTATTTAACTACCTTTATGTAATAATAATAATAATAATAATAATACAAGTTTTATATAGCGCTAAATTCGTGAAAAACACGCTCTAAGGCGCTTTACATAAACAATTTAGAAAGGAATTACAATAAAAAATGCCATTTAAACTATTAAAAAAACATTTAAACCTACGTTAAAATCCATTTAGAAACATCCAAAAACACATCCTACCCAGTCTCCCTGGAGAAAGTTAAAAACCAAAAGAAAAAACAATGAAACCCCACTTTAAAAATACTCAACTTCAAATAAATAAGTCTTTAGAGATCTATGGAATTTATCAAGTATATTAATTTCCCTGAGTTCTAATGGGAGGGAATTCCAGAGTATGGCAGCAGATTTTCTGAAATGTCGATCACCATATCCAACTGTTTTGGTGCGCGGTACAACCAGAGTAATGCTGTTGCTGGAACGTAGTGATCTCACTGGCTTGTGTATATCAACCACGTCCTGGAGGTACTGTGGTGCAAAACCATGCAACGCCTTAAAGGTGTTCGACAAGACTTTACGATGTCTGAGTGGTAACCAGTGGAGCTGCTTCAGAACCGGAGTGATGTGATCACGGCGAGGCGTCCTGGTTATGATCCTAGCTGCCGTATTTTGTACCCGCTGAAGCTTGTTGAGTAATGAAGACGGCAGACCATAGAGGAGACCATTACAATAATCAAGTCTAGATGTCACAAGAGAGTGGATAAGGAACTTGGTAACATCCGATGTGAGAAACCGACGAATGTACCCGATGTTCCTTAACTGCATGTATGCTGAGCGACATACTGTGTTTACGTGTTGGACCATGGTCATATGCTGGTCGAAAATGACACCGAGGTTTCGGGCAGTTTTTGCAGTTGACAGTTGAACGTCACCCACAGTTATGAGCAGATCACTAACTGACTTTGGTCTGTACTTTGATGTAAAGAGCATGATTTCAGTCTTCTTGTCATTAAGCTTCAGTTTGTTGCAAGTGAGCCATTGTCGCACCTCACCAATACAGTTGTTCATTCTCGCGGTCATCAGTGATTGACTTTCATGCGAACACGGGTTAAAAGTACCGTATATCTGTATATCATCCGCGTAAAAATGAACGCTCAGCTTATGCTTTCTTATGAGTTCACCCAATGGCTTAATAAACATGGAGAATAATTTGGGGCCAAGTACAGAACCTTGTGGCACCCCAAAATTAAGATGGGCAGGATTTGAGAGTTGATTATCAATACTGACTTTATGGTAGCGTTGTTTAAGATATGATCTCATCCAACTAATGGCAATGTCCTTCAATCCAAAGACATTATCCAGACGATGTAGCAATGCATCATGGTCAAAGGGTATCGAATGCTGCTGACATATCTAATAGTGCAAGTACGGTTGCAGATCCTTGATCCAGTGTTTCGAGGATGTCTCCATGGACCTTGGTCAAGGCCGTTTCCGTTGAGTGGAACCTTCTATAGGCAGATTGTGAAACCTCACGCAGCCTATTTGCGGTGAGATGCTGCTCAATTCGCGATGCCACTACTTTTTCCAAAACTTTGCTCAGAAATGGAATGTTGGAAATTGGTCTGTAGTTGTTGAGAACTTCAGTATCAAGATTAGCCGATTTCAAAACAGGTCGGATATGTGCACATTTCAATTCTAAAGGCACAACTCCACTAACAAGTGACTGATTGACGATGGATGTGACAACTGGGAGCAGCTCATCCAGACACTCCTTCAGCAACCATGTAGGAATGGGGTCAAGCTCGCAAGACTTACTCTGAGATTCCTTGATGATTTTGCGGATTTCCTCTTGCGATGCCGGCCTCAAGTCCCTTAATTCTGTACCAACATCAGAAACAGAAGGGACACTTATCAACGTTGTTGCAGTGCTGGACATTTTATCCCTAATAGTAATAATTTTCTTTGTGAAGAAATCACTGAAATTTTCTACCAGATCATCCTTCAAGACAAGTTGTGGAGAAGTTGTCTTTTTAGCACTTCCCAGCAGGTGATTAACGATTTTGCAGATAGATTTCTGGTCATGACCACAGCTTTTGATTTTGTTAGAATAGCAGGACGTTTTGGTTGTGGACAGTAGTTTGTTTACCATAGCACACTGCTGCCTATATAATTGGTGATGTATCACAAGTCCAGTTTTCCGCCAGGTCCGCTCCATTTTTCTCCTCTTTCGCTTTTCTCCCCTCAAATTATCCGTATACCAAGGAACATTGGGCCTCAGCTTGATCATACGAGAACACATGGGTGCTAAGAAGTCTACAATGTCCTTCAATTTACTGTTATATTGCCTAACAATACTGTTAACATCATCAGGGAAATCACCTGATAAATCTGAGTCACAGATTTTCTGTTTAAGGATGCCGATGTCTATTTCACGGAATTTTTGGTACGTTACTTGTTTCCACAGTGGGCGTGGCTTGGCTAGATTGGTAATAAATGATACAGCATAGTGATCACCAGACAGATTGCCATGATGGTCGCTTAGTCCAGGATCAGATACACTAACGTCGGATATATTACTACTGCCATCATCTCTAGTGATCACAACATCCAGGGTATGTCCCTTTTTATGAGTAGGACCATGGACATATTGCTTGAGCCCACAAGCGGACAAGCTGTCAATGAACTTGCATCCATCAGGATCGTTAGTGACATCCAAGTGGAAATTTAGGTCACCAACAATAAAAATGTCATTTTGCAAGGTAACAAACTGTTCCAAAAATAATGGCCATTCTTGGAAGAACACGCTCTTCTTAAGTCCATTCTCTTTGGATGGTGGAGGTCGGTAAACTACTATAAGTCTCATCGTTACAACATTATGTCCAACCTTGCAATCCACGAACTCAAAGTGCGTGAAATCGGTGTTTCTGCTAGATGTGACAATTTCAGCTGAGAGGTTTTGCTTGAAAATGACTGCCAACCACCACCACTTCTGCTGCCTTGTCTAGGGATTGACTTGATAGCATAGGTATTTGGGACTAACTCCTTAAGACAAGCAGTGTTGCCAGATTTGTTGAGCCAAGTCTCTGTTAGGGCGATGATGTCAAAATCATTTGATGTGATGTAATCAGAAAGAACAAGAGATTTATTCTTTACGACCTCGGATTAAGATGACAGATACTCAGTTTCCCGTCACTGTGGTTGAAAACCTCACGTGCCCTTGGAATTGGTGTTAAATGTCGGATTCGAACTGGTACAGGGAGTTTAACATGTTGTCTCTCAGTACATGTAAATCTAACTGGAATTTGCCTCGCTAGGTTTTCAAGGAGGGCAAGTTGACTATCTGAAGTGGAGCAACTACTAAGTGTCTGGAGGTATACATGTAGACCGAAAATGTAATCTCTAAGCAGGGAAATTATATTTACTAACAACTCCAGTATCACTAAATCGACAATATATAACTGGTATTTTGCGATGAATATGCAGTCCAGCTCGACGACTCCTGTGTTTATGTTTATGAATTCCAAAATCACGTAGAATTTGATATAAACTCAAAGGCAGTTTGGGTGGAATAATATCACGCCTGATATTCAATAACTGTTCTCTAGAGTACTGCAGTTTGTGTGTGATACAAGGCATGGATACATATGAAGACATTATAGGATAGTACGGTGCGTGTCTATGGGTGTCGACAATACACGCTCGTTCATGCATGCATACAGTTAAGGTAGCAAAGCAAAAAAGGTTGAATAAAACCAGTCTCGTTTCACCCAGTCTTGTTTGTAGCTTCCACTGGAAATTGGTTGTAAACATGGTTGGGTACTCACAGTTTCATATCATATCACCAAAACGGTAAAAAAAAAAAAAAATATACATCCATTGATAAAAAGACGAATTCACGTTGATTAAGACGGGAATAAAACATTTACGATGGCAGCAGCTGAACAGCGCCCTCTAGAATTGCAGGGGTGAGATTTGTCAGGATTTTATGTCGGAATTGTTACTGATTTTTGAATTTAAGAATCTCTTTTGAGATCTGGAATTCCTGAGGTGTTACCCTAAAGTTGTTTTTTACCCTGTAAAAGTGGATATAGAAACGGGTATTGCCTTTAGGCAAATACAAACCATAGACCCTACGTTGTTCTGGGGTCCTCAGTGACCTCAAACACTGCAGATTTCGTGGATTTTTTCACTTTCAGCCCTGATATTGTGTCAAAGTTGTGATTTTCACAGCTACAGGTTGACATATTGCAAGCACCAAAAACAGTATATATATATATATAAGTATTAAATAACAGTGAATTTCACTTACCAAAATTGAGTAATTAGGGGTCGGCACAAATTTTAATTTCATTTTTATATTCAAATCTGTCAGGATATGCATGATTTGCTATGGTGCATGAGGCAATGGAAAATGTTATTTTATTTGCCTTGAGAAAAATTCTGAAGCGTTCTGGTTTTCATAAACCAGAATCTCCTTCTTAAGTAATGTTGGGAATACAAAAACAACAAAAAACAGCCAACCATCTGTTGTGCAGAAAATCAGTGGGCATGCGTGGTATCTTTTAAATATGAACCGTATAGTATAGTGATGAAATTATTGTGTATTCAGTGTGTATTGCAGCAGTTTTATTCATTTTAGTGTGTATTCAAGTAGACTAGTCAAGCATGCCATGCACGCGCATTATATGGTTTAGCCTGCCCCACAATGCATGTATGATGATCAAGGCGGTCTACACTTGGTGGTTTTGTTTTACATTTCCCACTATCTGGGGCCAATTTCATAGAGCTGTTAAGCACACAAATTTGCTTAGCATGAAAATGTCTTGCTCAGTAAAAACAGGTTACCAGCCAAAAGTCCATGTAATTTTCATGCTAAGCAAACAACAGCTGAATGCCAGTCAAAAGCAATATTCCACAAATGGAAATCTGGTTGGTAATCCAGTTTTTATCAAGGAAGCATTTGCATGCTAAGCAAATTTGTGTGCTGAACAGCTTTTATGAAATTGGCCCCTGGTCACATCGATAAAAAATGTCTACTGAATTACCTCCCGATATGATCACCAGTTGGCCTGTTGTTTGACTGCTTTTGTTTGGATGGTGAAGGCAGGCAGTTTCAGCTCGAGCTTCCCGGGTTTCTTGGACTCTGGCAAATCAAGGAGTGACGCTGTGGGTTGCAATTCCTTCTCGTCTAGTTCCCTGCCTTCTTCTGGCAATGACTGCAAAGCTTCTTCAGACTTCCACGAGGAGGGTGGTACCTTTGAAAACTATCAAAAAAGAAATGTATAATTCGTCAAACAATCCACAAGGGAAACTGACTAGGTAAATTTGAATACATTTTGAAAGTGAACAAAGAAACTGGCAGGAGCGGGATTTGAACCTGTGACCTCCGGGTTACCGTACCGGCGGTCTACCAACTGAGCTATCTTGCCCTATGTTGGCGGTCTCCCAAATTGTCAGTATCTTTAGCTATGTTCGGGTGGGCGCTAGTCAGAAGTCATAAAGAAAAAGAAATTTGACAGCAGTAGTTTTGTCATGAGAAAAAATGTTCATGAAACACATTGACTTTGGAAATTCTGTTTTGGACTTTTCCAACAAATTCTCATGAAACACAGATTAAATTTGGAAATTCTGTTCGTTTGTGTCGGAGGTGATTAACAGAAATCAATCTAAGTGGATCATGAATGCATTAAACGTTGACTCCCCGGTATTGCCAGGAATCTTCCAAAATCTTCTAAAACCCACCCCTGGAGGGTATTAAACCCAATAGCACATTCTTTGTTGTACTTTGTACTTTCAATGTACATTCAGCGGAATTTGTTTTACTTTAATACCTCCCACCAAAATCCGTCCGGAAGAGTAAAACCTTGGGTAGCCATCCACTTGTGTTCAGAATAATCACTTGGCACAACCTTGAATTTTGAGACTTTAGTATGGACATTTTCATCCAGTATAGGAGAAGAAAGTTTGTGTTTTCTGTGTTAGATGTTCTTGGTGCAGTATATGGTCACTCAAAGTGTCCAATGTTGATTTCTGCCTCATTTTTGTTCCGATTTTGCCGATATAAATCTTGAAATAACTGGTTGTGACACATTTTTTGCATAGTTGTTGTCAAGGGAGGAGTGATCATTTTCCAAGGATTTGCATTCCATACTGTCGGATTTTGGTGGGGTAGTCGAGTAAGATCTTTCCTATTCAGCTCCCTGGGCTGCTCTGGAGACTTGGATGTATAGAAACAAATTGATAGTATTGAGAAGTCATGGGGTCATGGGGTCGAGTTGGCACCACATGGAAAAATTTATAAAACAAAAGCATCGGAATCTATATTTCTTCTACATTCATGATTGTTACAGACCCATTATATAGTTTTCCCTATTTTGATTTCTTCATGCACCCTCAACACCTAAAGTTTGTTGTTTTTATGCCTAAGCACTATGTAGTTTACTTACCCACTGAATGATCAGGAATATCAGGAGAAACACACTGCAGAGCACTGCGTAGATAATATATGTCTTGGGTGCCTCATATCTTGTGATCAGCAACCCGGTGCCTAGAAATCCAAGCCCCACCCCCAGGCCGTGGTGTATTGATATGAGTATTCCTTGCATGGTTCCGCTAGTTGCAGGTGGAACTGTTTCATTCATGTACGACACGACCGTTGTCCACGTCATGATGAAGGATAATCCTGTTAAGATATTTTTGGGATGGTTTTGGATAATTTTGGTTTGGTTATTTTCAAAAAATTTGTTTATGTAAATCGCCCATAACAAGCCCTAGGGCACTCGAGGTGTGAGCTACAGAAGAACGAGCCCCTCACACTGAAACAAAACAAGCTAATCTCTTCACAGTATGAATAGGGTCTATAACCCAGTGCTATAACCCAGGACTGGGCTCGAACCCACAACTTGCAGAATTACCCACAGACCTTGAATTCAATGTGCCAAACCGCTAGGCCACGGCACTTCCACAAAATTACTAGATGAAATCTCGAATGGGTTGGGTTGGGATGGTATGGATTAATGGAATAAGATTAGTATTGGGGTTGCTTTCATTCCTTGATGGTTTCCGGTCTGATGGAATTGGATTTGTGTAGTCAGTTTGATTTGGATCATTTTGGATTTGATTTCATTGGATTTGATTGGTTGCAATTTTGTTTACCGTGAATTGGCTCTATGAATATGGCTGTCCAAGGTGTCGTAATCATGTAGTAGACAAGGAACCGGATGATGTAGAGAAAAAGCCCAAAACTCAGAAGTGTGATGTGACCAAATTTCGGAATAGCCCATCCACTCAGAAGTCCGCACAAGCACTCGGAGATGCACACTATTCCTGTCAAAATCCCTAAAAGACTTTGTGTAGCACCTGTGGAGAGAAGTAAAATTACATCAACTGAGTACCATTGTCAGGGATGTAGTCAAGTCCATCACAGGCCCCCCAGTCCTAATTCTGATTACAAGCTTTTCAAATGAGCTTAGACAAAGGCATTCCTTTGTCATTGTTTATCCAGTTACTTGTGACAGGCTGTATGAAAGGACTTGTGAAAGGGACTTGACTACAGCAGTGATAATTGTGAAAATCTCAACAATTTCCACATGCCCCTAAAATATTTAAAAATGTGACCCGACTAATGTTGAGTTCAAGGTCCTTAAAAAAAATCTGACACAATGGAAATCAATTTCTCTTAAAATTAATCTTACTAAGTACCTACTCTCAGTGTTTTCACCCACTAAAAAAAACTACCGGTCGTTTTCTCAGAAATTTAATAAACAAACCGAGTCTATATTTCATAACGCATGCTCTTGGATCACCCTAGTGGGGCTGCCATGGGCACCATTGCATCTGAACCCCCTCCCAAATCTGGATCCGCCCCCGCATACTTACCCAAATTTTCAAGGTGCCAGAAGAGAAATCCCCAAATGCAGCCGTTGCACAGACCAAGGAAAACCATCATGACGATGACTGAGCCATAATGCCAGCTCATCAGCACTGTCTTAATGGAGTCCCAGGAGGAATCCTCGCTGTCTTTCTTGCCTTCGTACTGCAGAGGAGAAAATGGTATTTATGCAAGTTCACCCCGAACAAGGCTATATAAGCCACTTGAGGTACAGAGCTACAAAAACAAAAAAGGATCAAAGATACAAGATGCAGGAATTAAGATTCCTCTTGAAGCAGGAAAGATGGTAAGATGAGGGGAAACATGCACCAGGCAAAGAATTCCACAGAGATACAGAACGAGGGGAAAAAGCTATTGATTATTGATACCTTTTTCTTTTACATCTATAGGGACAGCTAGAGCATGCCTACCTAAGGGACCCAAAAAGGTTGGCCACATTCAACAGGTGGCCCCACTGAGCAGAGCAGGGGAGGTATGACCCATTACAGATGGCATGTACAAAACTGGCTTGTCCACGGGAGCTTCTTACCTTTAGTTTCTGTCTTCAACATGCTTCCGTGGACAAGCCAGTTTTGTACATGCCATCTGTAAATGGGCCATATCTTGAGATCCAATTAAGCTAGACCTAGCATTTTTCCAGGATTATTTCTGATCACCCTACTCATCAACACTAGGTAAACACAAATTCTCTGGAATTGTAGGACGTGGGTGAACAATCACCTTAAACTTTTAAAACCACCCTGTATGTGATGTGTGCATGGTAGAGACCTTCAGTCTGGCCACATTATGCAGGTGGCCTCTTTATCAAGGTGGTGACAGTGGCAGGTTTGACTGCAGTGATTTGATGACAGTGATGATATTTTGTCACTTTTATGATGGTCAGACTGGGGTAAACTAGACAATGTTATAAGGGCTACACTCCAACCCCTATATTCATCCCACCCACCCCTATCCCCACCCGAACACCTTCAGTGGAATATGGGTGCGGGAGTGGGGGATCCCCACAATTTACAACTACACGACTTTTGAAAATATTTTTTCCCCAGATGAAAACAAATTTAAGGTCACCCCCCCCCCCATCTTGAAGTTCGGTGCCCACAAAATCCACACAACCCCCAAAAGTGTGTAAACACCGGCGATCGCGGACCTCCTATTGTCCCTCTTTTGTTTATACTCTAACTTTTTCGGAAGGCCTCCTATTGGTTTTGTACACGATTTTCAATCGTAGACCTTGACACAACCGCGGACCATATTGTCCTCTTTGTTAAAGGTCCACGGTCTGAATAGCTATACAAACGCACACACACACACAAGAATGTAAATACCGGCAATCTCGGACCTCCTATTGTCCCTCTTTTGTTTGTACTTCAACTTTTTCGGAAGGCCTCCCATATGTTTTGTACACGATTTTCAATCGTGGACGTTCAGTCAATCGTAGACCCTTTGTCTTTGCCCTAACACTTTTGTCCCTAGTCCACGATTGGCGGTATTTACATACTCACCCACACACTTTTCCACTTGGGGGATGGTCCCCACTTTTGGCAGTTCTGCATAAAGAAAAACATACAAAAGGGCAGCAGCCGGCCGGGACCGGCGCTGCTTTGGCCCCCCTCTTTAAAAAGTGCTCCGCCGCACCTGCACGAGTACACGTATTACACTGAATGTTCCCTTTCAATACGGTAAATGCATTTTATCACGGATTTTGCTAAATGTTGAACTAAGAGGTTGTGCCGCATGTTTAGACAGTTGTTAACAAGGAGAAATTGTTATTTTGAAATTCCAAGATTTTTCTGTTCCTGGCACATTTCTGTAACACATGCTTATTATACTCACCGTGAACTTGAAATAACAAACGCAGAGCAGTGATATCGCGCTGACTCCAGCGGCCGAGAAGAAGGCGGTCCAATACCCGCTGATGATGTGCTCAATGCCGCAGCTCACCTCCACAGTGCGAGTACGATACAGTAGCAGACCAGTAGTGAAGGAACTGTCAATAGAAAATGGGAATTTGTGCTGATGGAAACGCCATGGAGAAATGGAAAGACTCGTTGTCTGTGATGGCGCAACTGGTGTGAAACTTCGGGGGCCGGGAAGGGGGGAACCAGGGGTGTAGATTTTTTTAAGGGAACACAAAGTAATATTTTTGTTCATTTCAAGATTTCAAAATTTCAAATTCCCCCAATCCCACCCCCCCCCCCCCCCCCCCCTCGTAGTTACGCCACTGTTCGTATCCAGATGAAGGCATGGTGAAGAATCAGACTGCATACGTGTATGCAAAAACGGGACAGATTTTACTTTAGTACCCCACCAAAATGGTCAAAACAGAAAAACCTGACAAAATGACCATCCATCCGTGTTCAGAACTGAATTAACTCATGGCACAACCTTTTACTTGAAACTTTTGTTGGGATTTATATATATAGTTTGATAAGGGAATAAATATGTGCTGGGCCGGTTTTAAACGTACGTTTAAAACCGCCTTGGGGCCTGGGCGCTTCATAATGACCCGAGCCGAAGGCGAGGGTCATTATCAGCGTTATTCCCATTCATAAAATACCTGTTTGTATAATTAAGCAAAAACCACCGAAAATTATAAATTTCCAATGATTTTGTTTAATTTGTTTTACCTTGGTTTGTAAAACACCCCTTCAGCTATTTAATGGTTCGTGCCATCCGCGAGTAGCGGTAAACAAGTCCTTATATGGAAATTGACGCGCGCGCGACGCGCTCGCCAGGTGGTGCAAGAACGCAGCAGTGCCGGTGTAGCGTGAAATTATGGACTCTAAATACGGACGCATCGGTAGTATTGCGCTTGCGTTATTAGGAGAGTGGCTGGTCGCTCGAGTGTTCAACCAATAAAATGGACCAGATTTTGTAGGACTCTACATTTCGTGTGACACCGGAAAAATTGTTTCAAACCGCGCCGTGTTTAAACAACTTTCAGCCGTGTTTAAACAACCGTTTAAACACACCCACGTGGCAGGCTCTCGACCAATAGGGATAGTGAAACTCGCCGAGGTATTTATGAATATATAATGAAGCAGAACTGCGTAGCACTGATGAAAAGTACAAAGTTTGATAAAAGTTAAAGCAGTGCTCACCAAGAATATTTGAGCTAAATTTTCGGCCTGACTAGGCCTTCATCGGAGCTCGGGCCTTCATCGGAGCTCGGAGTCAGGCCGAAAATTCAGCTCCATAAAGATGGAACACGCAACGGCGCTGTGCGCGAAACCTGTACCACATACACGCACACATCATTAACAGCCAGCACTATCCTGCAGGAGAAACGGGAGCTATCTGGAAAACGTAACAAGTGTGCGCCAAAGACGTGACGATCCACATTGGACGCAAACGCGCAGCTTTTGAATTACCAATGGATTGTGCAGCACTGCGTTTTGCGTATCGCGCAATTCGCATAATTAGAACAGCGCAATTCGGAGCGTGTATATGGGCCATGTGATATGGTTTTTATCACCCTCTCAGCCAACCTCGTTACCATGGGTACGATCTTGCGGCGCCATGTTTTCCCACCATGCCTTGCGCGATCTCAGTGAAGGAACGCACACGCGCCCATGGAGTCGAGGATGCCCCTCAGCTTCCACGGATTGACCAATCAGGATCGAGGATTCAAGTTTGCTTGAAGATAAATATATATATATATACATACAATGTAGAAAGTTTGTGTTTACTGTATTAGATATTCTTGGCACAGTGCACGGTCGGTCATAGTGTTCACATATTAATTTCTGCCTCATTTTCATGGATTTTGATGACACAGATATACTACATCTTCAAATAACATGTTGTGCAGCTCAAGGAGTGTTGGTTATTTTCCACGATTTCCCGGTTCCTGACTTTTTTGGTGGGGATTAAATTAAAATCTATACCCAACAAATATGAAATACAAAAACAAAATCTGCAAGAGTTATTGTGGAGTATTTGAACGTGGCACACTTTTTTCACGACTTTTTCCTCAAGTAATGTTGCCGAAGTTCTTTGTCAATGAGCTTAACCTCGTTCAGTTGTATATTGGTAATATTAACTAATTGGTGGTAGGTGAGTTGGACTCACCAACGGTGGAAGTTACCCCGCCTGGGTCTATAGGTCTGAAAATTTTGATCATTTCTTTGGTATCTATTGAAGAGTTATCCTCTATTTAAATCTGGACCCAGGAAAACCGGAAGGGTGGTAGGGCTGGCGACCTAAAATGTGGCCAACCCCACCACCTCTGTTGTAGCCCTTTACCAAGAGTGGTGTTTAGCCTTTTATCTTCAAGCAAACTTGAATCCTCGATCCTGATTGGTCAATCCGTGGCAGCTGAAAGGGTGATAAAAACCATATCACATGGCCCATATACACACTCCGAATTGCGCTGTTCTAATTATGCGAATTGCGCGATACGCAAAACGCAGTGCTGCACAATCCATTGGTAATTCAAAAGCTGCGCGTTTGCGTCCAATGTGGATCGTCACGTCTTCGGCGCACACTTGTTACGTTTTCCAGATAGCTCCCGTTTCTCCTGCAGGATAGTGCTGGCTGTTAATGATGTGTGCGTGTATGTGGTACAGGTTTCGCGCACAGCGCCGTTGCGTGTTCCATCTTTACTGCGCGTCAAGTTTGCTTGAAGATAAATTCGTTCTCGCGCTCGTGGAACACGGAAAATGTAGTACGTCCGTGTCCCATATTCCACTCGGCCTTCGGCCTCGTGGAATATGGGACACGGACGCACTACATTATTCCTTGTTCCACTCGGCGCTCGTGGGATAACTTATAGTATCGGGCGACTTCCGGGAAAATCAAAACTTTGTAATTATGAAATGATTGAATTATGAAATGAATGAAGCAAATTATAATTACTGAACATCACAGCGCAGTTCCATGTTGATTAGAAAATTACTTTCTTATTTTTGGCACATTTTAAAAGGGTTAAGCAGGAATATTTTTTACTCGCCAAAATTTGACTTTCTGTGCAGTTTGGGGTATAACTGGTACTCGGGGAAGGGGGCTAGAACTCAACATGCTCCGTAGACTCCGTTGACACCACGTTAGACTCCATCATTACTGATAATAATTGTTTGAAGTTGCACAAATAATTTTGAATCGATAGGCCGGAACGATGTACCCCACCAAAATCGGTCAGGCACAGCAAAATCGTGGAAAATAAAACAAACCCTCTGCGATAACAACTTTCTAATAGGCGACGTGTGGCACAACCTGTTATTTCAAGATTTGTCTGCACAATCCGTAAAAATGCAGAAATCAATATGAACACTTTGATTGACCATACGTGCGGTGTCAAGAACATCTAAAAAATATATATATATTCAATGCTCTACAGTGCTACGCAGCATCCCCATATTTGTTATATATATATATATATATATATTGCATATAAATGTCCTATAACTTATGCCTCAAAATTAAAGATTGTGCCAAGTGTTCTCAAAGCCAAAATCGACCCAGCTGCTTTACAGATCAAAACCTATCAAAATGACAGATTGAAACACACACAAACTGTGAGAGTTGGTGTTAAGAGTTTTGGATAGGCTGTGATAGTTATATTGGAGGAGGGTTTTAAATTAAAGTAAAATCTTTCCCATGGCTGCAAATTATTCTCTCTATCTTACAAAAATCCCCATCCTAGAGTTCCGAATCCTCTGTTCCATCCATACTGATCCACATTCCCGTGTTCCTGTCGTAGGCCGTCCAGCGTCGCTATGTCCACTTGGCAGGTCGAACTGAAGAAGGTGACTTCGATGAAACTCGAGATGAGAAGAACGACCACGAACAGTACGTGCAGGTCCGCCTGGTCGTACAACCAGCTCTGGTTAGCGAATAGAATCTCCTGGATCTGCCTGGAAAATTGATTTGATTCGCCCGTGTCTTTCCCGGACTTTTTGGCCCGTCGTCTGAGGCGGCCGGACGGAAAGAGTTCAAGTTCGTGATCGACAAGACTAGAAATGTGGGCGTGGTTTATATATGGTATATTTAAATGATCTTCGTTATGGCTCCGTTTCACAACCGACGGTGACGAGAACGCTAGTTGATCTGTCTGGAGGTAGGCGGGGGGCTGGTCCCCTTGGTAGGGAAGACTGATGTTGAGGTGAAGAAATTCCAGTATCTGTTTCTCCATCACGTCACAAGGGACTTGGGACACGCGTGGTAGCAAGGCCAACGTGGCTAGGACTGCCCCGCTAAGCACCACACTTCCAACGAGGATGGGTTTACGGCAGCGGAATCTGTCTGCAGCCGCGGCTATGAAGGGAAGAAGAAGGAACCCAAAGAAGGGTCTAAGAGCACTGACAAGGCCGATAGCGCTCGGGGAGAATCCGATCTGCTTGAAAAAGAGCGGAACGTACGGCAGGAAGCAACCGAGCGAGCCCAAAAATGTGAAGTTGAAGGCTTTGTACACGAGTAGCGGCACACTGACGTGGAACCGGCCCGACACGGTCGGACCGGGGCTATCAACAGCGGACTCACTAGTCGTCTTACTCGCCATCTGCTATAAAGTGAGTTTCATTGGTAGCGCGCGATAGCTGGAGTGACATTCTTCGTTTATCGATCTCAACATGGTAATGAACCGGAACCCTTCCCGAAGCGTAATTACGGCGTCGCAATGTCAATATTAATAACATATGCAGCTATTATATTTTAACTGGCGTGTACAGGATGAGCTCGGATTCACGGCTCCAGCAGACAACGATAGATCAAAATATTCCCTTTACAGCGTCCCGCTTGGCCGGCTACATCGGTTTAAGAATAACAATGTGTGCGCGCAGACCGAGTCGTATACCCATGAACAATTCCAAGGCTACACACTATGAACATCTAACAAAAGAAAACCCACGCAGTCCTTTGTTTGTAACAAAGGACTGCGTGGGTTTTCTTTTGTTAGATGTTCATAGTGACATGTCGTACATACAATACAATGCGTGTTTATGCAGTTATGCAGTGCAGCCTTGGTATGCAAGTCAATTTTGATGTAAATGTAACTGCTATTGATGTCCATATTTTTTTTTTAACTAATGGAGAGGCAAGTTCCTCCATCATGGCAAATAAATGAATCATATGCAGAGGTCTTTCTGTCCAAAAGTATCACCCCCGCAATGGCATGCTCGATTTGGGAGGCTCGTCCTCCCCATGGTACACAACGCTCCATTTTTTAAATTTATGTATTTACAGAGTCCATTTTTTCTCTGTCGAAAGGCGCCGCATTCATAATCGCACGTTCAAACCACGAGGCTTGTCCTCCACTATGGTACACAATTAATGTTGTATTTACAGAGACAATTCCTTCTCTGTCCAAAAGTGCCACACTCATAATGGCATGTTCAACTCACAAGGCCTGTCCTCCACTATGGCACCCATTTGTTATTTTTAATTTTTGTAATGTTCTATGTACAGAGACTATTTCTTCTCTGTTTGTATGTTCAACTCAAAAGGCCTGTACCCCACCGTGGTACACATATATTTCATTTACCTAGGCAATTTCTCCTCTGTCTGTCTGTTCAACTCACAAGGCCCGTACTCCACAATGGTACAAATATATTCCATTTACAGAGGCAATTTCACCTCTGTCTGTCTGTTCAACTCAAAAGGCCTGTACTCCACACCATGGTACACATATATTTCATTTACAGAGGCAATTTCTCCTCTGTATGTTCAACTCAAAAGGCTTGTACTCCACCATGGTATACAAATATTTCATTTACAGAGGCAATTTCACCTCTGTCTGTATGTTCAACTCACGAGACCTGTACTCCACCATGGTACACATATATTTCATTTACAGAGACAATTTCTTCTCTGTCTGTATGTTCAAACTCAGAAGGCCTGCACTCCATCATGGCACACATATTTCATTTACAGAGGCCATTTCTCATCCGTCTGTATGTTCAACTCAGAAGGCCTGCACTCCATCATGGCACACATATCTTTACAGAGGCCATTTCTTCTCTGTCTGTATGTTCAACTCAGAGGCCCGTACTCCACCATGGTACGCATATTTCATTTACAGAGGCAATTTTACTTCTGTCTGTATGTTCAATTCACAAGGCCTGTACTCCACCATGGTACACATATATTTCATGCACAGAGGCCATTTCTTCTCTGTCTGTATGTTCAAATCACAAGGCCTGTACTCCACCATGGTACACATATATTTCATTTACAGAGGCAATTTTACGTCTGTCTGTATGTTCAATTCACAAGGCCTGTACTCCACCATGGTACACATATATTTCATGCACAGAGGCCATTTCTTCTCTGTCTGTATGTTCAAACTCTCAAGGCCTGTACTCCACCAGGGCACACATATATTTCGTATACAGAGGTCATTTCTTCTCTGTCTGTATGTTCAACTCACAAGGCCTGCCCTCCGCCATGGTACACATATATTTCATGCACAGAGGCCATTTCTTCTCTGTCTATGTTCAAACTCTCAAGGCCTGTACTCCACCAGGGCACACATATATTTCATATACAGAGGTCATTTCTTCTCTGTCTGTATATTCAACTCACAAGGCCTGCCCTCCGCCATGGTACGCATATATTCCATTTACAGATGGCAACTTCCTCTCTGTCTAAAAGTACCACACTCATGAGAGTATGCTCAACTCACGAGGCCTGTCCTCCACCATGGTACACATATATTTCATTTACAAAGGAAATTCCTTTGTATGTTCAAATGACGAGGCCTGCCCTCCACCATGGTACACAAATGTCTCATTCACAGATGGCAACCTTTTCTCTGCATAAAAGTACCAAACTCATAATGGTATGCCCAACTGGCGAGGCCTGTCCTCCGCCATGGTACACCAATGTTTCATTCATAAAGGCCAATTCTTCCCGTATCATCCTTTTGTTTTTTGTCTCAAAGAATCAACATCGCAAGATTGTACCCAACCAAGGTACAGTAAAGTATGATTTTCAGAGGGTTTTTCTCTGTCCCGAATATCACACTCGGAATGTGGTGTCCGAATATGGAGGTGTTTGACTTTACAGTCCTCCAGCCAGGTACATACACATATCATTTCCAGAGGATTGGTGTCTGCTGCTAATATCACTCAGAATGGTGTGTTGGAATACAGAGGCATTTGACTGTACCGTCCTCCAGCAAGGTACATAAAAATGTCATTTTCAGAGGGTTTTCTCCGTCTGAAATATTACGCTCAGAATGGTGTGCTAGGTGTGTGACTTTACCGTCCTCTAGCAAGGTACATAAAAATGTCATTTTCAGCGGGTTTTTCTCTGCCTCAAATATCACACTCAGAATGGTGTGTTGGAATATAGGGGTGTCTGACTTTACCATCCTCCAACAAGGTACATCAAAATGTCATTTTCAGAGGGTTTTTCTCTGCCTCTAACATTACACTCAGAATGGTGTGCTGGAATATAAAGGTATCTGACTTTACCACCCTCCAACAAGGCACATCAAAATGTCATTTTCAGAGGGTTTCTCTCTGCCTCTAATATCACACTTAGATTGGTGTGTTGGAATATAGAGGCGCTTGACTTCTACCATCCTCCAGCAAGGCACATCAAAATGTCATTTTCAGAGGGTTTTTCTCTGTCTCTAATATCACACTCAGAATTGTGTGTTGGAATATGGAGGGGTTTGACTTTACAGCCCTCCGGCGAGGCACATAAAAATGTAATTTTGAGAGGGTCTCAAGATATCACTCAGAATGGTGCGTTCGAATTGGGAGACCCGTCCCTACCACGGTAGATACAATTGTTTTATTTTCAGAGGGCTTTACTTTGTCCTAAAGCATCACGCTTACAAAAGGAAGGGTGTTCAAATTTGGAGGCCCTTCCTCCACCCAGGCACATTTGCAGTAGGAATTTTCTTTTGTTTGCATATTTTTGTTTTCTTTTTTGCATATGATTTTCTTTTTTTCCTTTCTTTTGCTCATAGTCCTGGGCCGTAAATTATAGCTACTTTGAAAGAGCAGGGCTCCAGAATCTAGAATCTGCAAAAATATTTAAAATAGCCTAAGGGGTTCTCGAAATACATCAAATCTAAGGACGGACAACTTGTGTCATTTTTTCTTTTAGAGGTCAAATGCCATTTTATGTAATTCCTTATAGCGGCCACGGCTCCAAGAAAATCACATAATCACAAGATATTTTCTCCCAGTCTCCATAATGGTTTATTTGCTTTCATCCATTTTTGGCAGGCATGTTATGTATGCATTCTTCCAATAACATCTATGATTTCAGATGTTCATAATTAATTTCAATGTCAATTTACATAATTAACCCTAAAGGGCGCAAAAAATCAGCTTTGAAGGGATGTAAATATATCTTTCTTTGACACATAGACCCACTGGCATCATAGAAACGGCAGATGACATTGTAGGCAGTCTCTGAAAATAACTCTTTAAGATCTACATACAAAATTTGCATAATTAATTAGGTTTTGCATAATTAATTATTACCATTTCGAAATAACTGCAGTTTCACCGGAGATACTGTGTAGAAGACATTCATTCAGGGGAAAGTACGTTTGTGCAAAACCCATTTTCAACACCTACGTGAAACCTATCAGTAATTGTGTGGTCAATGCTTTGAAAATTATTAAAATTAAATATCAATGCCCATAGACCGGTCGCCCTAATGCGGAAAAGGGCGTTATATATAGTACTACCTGTACATAGTGCTACGCAACGACAAGGGACCGAAATGGACGAAGTGACCCGAAAAGGATTTCCCAAATTGTCAGAAAACCATTCAATCTTAGGCAATGGGAATAAACTCCATAATATCAATGAATGCGGGTGCAAATTGCTCCGTACATTTCTCCACGGCATCTCCGTCTTACGTGAAACCCTCACAAACAGCTCGGGAACAAAACTGGTTTTTTCCTACCTCATATCTCCATGGGAATGAAAAGGGGGGCAAACGTCAAAACCGACTGCATGTCAATAACACCACCGTGGGTGATGTCAATCAAAGACTGAGCCTCTCCAAAATACAATTGTTGAATCCTGGAACGGCACCTCGGCTTTCCTAACGGGCCGTGGCGTAGGATACGGCCCAACAAACCAGTACCAGCGCAGAACGAAATCAAATACGTGTGAACTGGATGACGACCAGACTGAACTCTTTTATAATATTTGAACCTTCTAAGTTATATCTTTCTTTTTAAATGGGTAACTGTGTGAACGTCTTTAATGGAGAATATCGTGTTATTGACATTTTTTTTGCATGGTTTGCCTCGGGTGCGAGTTGCCTCGGGTGCGAGTTGCCTTGGTGTAAATTTTTGGGTACGAGTTGACCTGGGTACGAGTTGACCCATTACCGTGTACATGCAGTCACTCACAGTGTTCACACATAGAAGTTAATTTGTGCCTCACTTGTCACGGATTTTGCTGACATAAATCTTGAAATAACTGGTTTTCCCACCTTTTTTTAAGTTCAAGGAAGTTTTTGTTTTTCGTGTCACAGCGCTAAAAAAATCCCACTACTTGAGCTGGTTTGTATATTATTTAATATAGCCTCTCATCAGCAGCATTGTGTTTTATTTCTCCATTGCAGAATGTTTCCTACATTTGTACCTCCGATGGCAGAACGTATCCTCGTGTTGGCAATTTTCGCGCACCTAAGACTTCACGACGAATTTCACTCACATAAACAAAATAACATGGAGCTTTTGACTATACTTTTATCCTCCCAGTGTTGCTACCTACCTGAAAATACATTTCCAAGCCGAAACAACATAACTCATACATTTTTTTCCGCAGCTTTCATCCTTTGGCCGATTCTTTCTTCTTTCTCTTTGAAGAACGTATCCACTTCTTCTACTCTTTGGACAGTATTCTCCGTTTCCACTTCTTCTACTCTTTGGACAGTATTCTCCGTTAGTTGTCCACGTCGTTCTTCTGATTGTGGATCAACATTCTGCATTTCTGGCGATACCATCTGCTGCTGGTGATCTTGATGCTGCGGGGTTGTCGACTTGTGCTCTTCATCACCTTGAAATTTGCAAAGCTTCTCTGCTGGAGCAAATGCCGATTTGTCGACAGCTGTGGAATCTAGGGGGTAAATCCCGGCCTTCCTGAATGAACTTTGAAGGTTTCCTGGTGACAATGCCTTCTCGTAAGTCTTGCACAGTGTTGTAGTCAAGGCCACAACCTCCAAGGCCGAGGCCAAGACCGAGGCCACAACCTCCGAGGCCGAGACCGAGGCCGAGGCCACAACGTCCGAGGCCAAGGCCGAGGCCGAGGCCACAACGTCCGAGGCCGAGGCCGAGGCCGAGGCCGGTTACTAAACACGTAATAAACTAATAATCCACTCAATCAAGGTTAAAGGCAGTTAGAGGCCAAGACCGAGGCCACAACCTCCGAGGCCGAGACCGAGACCGAGGCCACAACGTCCGAGGCCAAGGCCGAGGCCGAGGCCGGTTACTAAACACGTAATAAACTAATAATCCACTTAATCAAGGTTAAAGGCAGTGTGTATGATTGGTCATTGTTGCAATTTTCAGAAATGGGCGGATTTGGGGGTTAGTATTTTATAGGAAATATCGTTCCACTGACCTGTTCAAAGTTTTGCGTTGTTGGATGGCGAGAAAAACGAGAGAAAAACGGCGCTCGTTTTCAACCGTCGGGCGGATGATAGCCTTTAGTCAACAAGACGCGCGTGGCTACCTGGACACGTGACGCGCCCCGAATGCCAGCATGTCCGGGGCGCGCCACTCGTCCGGGTAGCCACGCGCGCCTTGACTAAAGCCTACAGGGCAGTTTTCCAACGATTGAAAACAATATAAATTTCCACTTTTCTTGACAACGACAGCACACCTGGTGCTATCATTTCACACGATGATTGAGACTACTATTAACTTACAGGCTAGTAAGTATTTCGTAATAATTCAGTAAAAACAAATTAGAGGATTACCAATCGTGTACACTACCTTCATTGTTGGATTTTTTATTTTATTTTCAAGTCACGTCAATGGCAGGTTCCTTAAAGGATATGTTTATTGCATTTCAAGAACATAAGGGTCTCCAGCATCTATTGGGATAGCTTTGCACGGTGTGGCCTCGTAATAATCCCTCCTCTGCTAAAAATGCGCTCCACTGGAGCACTGCTGGCTGGAACATAGTCTTGGGCCCAAGACCCTTGTGTTGTTATTTCGGAGCGCCCGCGCGCCAGATTCACTAACGTTGTGTCCTCGAAATCCCGGCTTCGTACGTGCCTTCTGGCCTCACGCATGCGTAGTTTACAAAATGCAGCCGATTCCGCAGCCGGTGTTTGTCAAACGTGCACGATTTTGGATCGCCACAAGGGTCTTGGATTTCTCACCTAACCGGACACCACAAACAAAGACCAGGGACACCAAAATGCGGTTGTGTTGGTGTATTTCGGCACAACAGGCTGTCTGTCTGTACATAACTACGCCTGATACAAGAACTCCCAAGGAGTTCAATAATTAACAATAGTTAAACTTAGTTATACTTAATATACATTTGACGTATAGACGGTTTTCATGTTACATCAGGCAACTTGAAATTTAACTCATTTGACAGATGTCAGACGCTCTAGGAACTTAATATTGATTAGATGTCATACAACTGAGTACGGAGGCTCGGACAATGCTGTAAGCCGGCTACGAAAAACTCACCCTTGTCTATCTTTTTTTCTTTTTTAAGGATGAGAAACGTAGGTCTGATCCATGCGTTACAGCTAGCCCCAGACAGGACTTGCCCCTTGCTACATCATTCACAAACCAAGCGCCTTTGATACCGACAGCAAACCACCAACGCTGTCCTTGACATACCCATCCTTCACATTTTCCCCTTTCCACCTCCCGTGTCTCTTAAATAATCTGTCTGGAACACCTGATTGAGCAGCGACTGTGGCTCCCCCTGCCCTGAGGCTGTGTACTCCAAATTTTGAAACATCGTCCACTACCGGACGAAGAGCATCTAGTACTAACTCTCTGACCCGGGAATAAGACAGCGGCTGGTTCGTTTCTCTAAGTTTGTAACCACCTCTTATTTTAGACAAACTGCGAAATAGAAATGAATCTGAACTCTGAATTCGAGCTAGTGATATATACTTCTTAAGCATTTCCACTGGGCAATATTTAGTATACACATTACTGATAACAACGGACCTTCCGTCATGATACATATCGGTTTATTTGTTGGAATAAACAATTTTAGGCCGTGATCATTGAACGTGAGATGGCCCAGACGTATGGATGAAAGTTCATTGAACCTGAGAAACCCCGCATAAGCGAGAAGACACATTGCTACTGTCCTTAAACTCATTAAATCTTCTACTGTAAGCTCAGAAGGTTGCTTTATATGCAAATCAACCATATCCCTTAAGATAGACGGAGTTAAAGGTTCTTTTTTCACAGTGGGTTTTGACAGTGTTCTTCTGAGCCCTTCGGAGGTAATTTTAACTATTGACTTCTGGGTTGGGTCCTCAACCCCAGCCATCCTGTGAGCCCATGATATAGCCGATGTGGCTTGGATTACTGGGGCTGGCGAAGAACATGTGTGGCTAAGATGGACGAAATACAAAGAAATATGGTAAGGATCTGCCCCAATGGGCTTCATGTTGTGTTTCTTTGCCCACTCGGCCCATCTATTGAAGGCACCCGAATATGACTTTACTGTGGAATCTGCCCGCGACTTCAATACTATCCGTGGTAACTCTCCGGCGAGATCTGCCAGGTCCTCCGTAGTATCTTGTCTGTGTTCGGCCCATATGCCGCTGTCAAAGATAATCTGCACATAATAGCAAACAACATAAAGCGGAAAAACGAGAACTTATGTTACTGCCAAAGGGCAGACGTTTTACACGAATGTGAAATCTAACCGAAGCGCTAGTATTTTGCTTCTAACAATATTGACGATAAACTGAACGTTTCCGCCTCTGCCGGGAATAAATATTCCGCAGTCTCTTGGAAGTTCATAAACTTGTACCACTGCTCTAGCTGGATTATAACCATCTGGAAAGAGCATAGGCCAAAAAGGCGCGGAAAGCCAACATGGACAAATCAATGTGCCAATCGCCTTTGTGTTTTCCATGTGTATAAGAACTCTGGGTATCAATGAGATCGGGGGGACAACCCAATTGTTTTCCGCCTTCCAGTTGACCGTAAAAGCATCGATAGCTTCACAACCCGGATTCCAATACCTGGAATTGAACCGGGGGGTCTTGTTATTATAATAACTGGCAAATCTGTCTACAAAATGTGGGCCCCACAGACGATCAAGAAACGAAAAGACGTTATCTGAAACTGCCCAATCGTCTTGGTCGATAATTCTACTGAGCTTATCTGCTCTCTCGTTTTTTGACCTTGGCACCCATTCCATATCCAAATGGATATTATAAGACAAGCATGTCTCGCAAATGCTCAAAGCAATGTCTTGCAGCTCTTTCTTCATACTTCCACAGGTTGCTATCTTAGAAACTGCCTGATTATCCGTAAACCACTTCGTCCTTCGGCAGGACAGTTTTGTCACAAATGACTTAAGGACTATATCCACTGCCTTGAGCTCTCTCCAAGTGGAGCTCTTTTTGGCATCACAGCTATTCCACATACCTTGTACTGTTTCTTCTCCTGTATCCACCAGGTATCCACCATAACCTGTGGAACTTGCGTCTGAATAAATAATCTTAGAACATTCCCTGCGAACTCCTATCGCGCATACATTTGTTCTATCTACATTACGCTTCCAGAAATCGAGCTCATTTCTTGCCTCTGTTGAAATGGTTACTGCTGCATCCCATGCGAACCTGGATTCGATACACAAAAAGAGATATTTTGTCATTACATTAGACACATTGCCCGTCACCAAACTGGCTGACGTTATTTTACCGACAAGTCTGGCCAGAGATCTTGCCGTAGTACCCGTGTTCATAGATTGAATATCCCGCTTGATGCCGAGGATGCGTCTCTGCGGTACACAAAAGTTACCCAGATCTAGATTTATCTCATATCCTAGCCATTCAATCAATTTCGCTGGTATCCACACACTTTTCTGGACATTGGGGACGAACCCTGAGCAAAGAATGTCATTCTTCACCTGTTCACTAGCTGCTAATGCTTCGGATAAAGTAGGTGCAAAGACAAGACCGTCGTCTAAATAGACAACAACAGATTGTCCTTCGCCCCTCCACTTTTTTACCAGAGGTCGCATGATTTTTGTGAATACGTACGGAGCAGATGACAGGCCAAAAGGGAGCTGTTTGAATCTATAGAATGAATGAACGCCTTGTTCCTCCCAGGAAAAGCCCAAATACTGGACATGTTCTGTACAAATATCAACGTGGTGATAACCGGATTTAAGGTCGAACTTGAAAACATACCCACCCCTGCGTAAAAACAGCAAAGCAGTACGCATATCTTCGTATTTTACTGACACCTTTTCAATGTAGTCATTTACCAGTCTCAGGTCCAAAATCAACCTCTTTTTTCCACTGCTTTGATCAGACACTGTCAAAGGACTGACAACCTTGGGCTGGACTTTGACCATCTCTATGGTACCTAGTTTGTGTAATTCGTCAATGGCTTTTGTGACAAACTGTTTGTGTTTCAAAGTCGACCTGTTATTCTTACTAAACAGCGTTGGGGGTTCCGAAGTAAAAGGTAGTACATAGCCATATTCTACAATTCTCAATATGTGATCTGGTGGAGAAATAGAGCGCCAAAAAGCGCTATGATCTTTTAACCTGCCCGCAACTTTAATACTTTGGATCCCTCCATTTTTTTCGTATTCGGAATAGAGTTCCACTATGTTGTTTGGGGAAATATCTGTATTTTCCATATCCCAATCTTTGGTCAACTTAACTTTATTGGCTAGGTGCTGCTGAGACTGTGGTTGATGGCTTGTGGAAGTCGAATCTTCTTGGGCATGTCGCTTTCCAGTGAGCGAAGCTGCCACACACGAAGCAGGCACCTCCCCCTTGGACTCGGTTGAGGCTAGTGTTGTAAAGGGAAAGGCGACTAGGGCGACGAAAATTGCTGCCGCTATCCATGTCCACGCTCCCACTACTGTCCCACCTGGACTTTTTCTGTTGCCGGGCTGCTGTTGCCGTTGCCGCCCTCTTTTGTTTGAACTTCCGTCCAGCCCTGTTCTCTGCTCTTGTGATCTTGTTATCGTCGTCCTCGTCATCTGCCAGCTGATGTGCCTCGTACTCGGTGACCGTGGCCCAACCATATGTACTCGAATCCGCCAAGCGGATCAACTTCTGTCGCCTGTCTATGATTTCCAGAGCTTTCTGCAAGCTGTTCGTTAGATCTAGCGGAGACTCCTCCGCTATCTCAGTCGCCGATTGAATAAGATCTCTGACTTCTCTGTGATGGGAGATAAAAAAAAGAAAAAGAGATCGATTAGCATAGGGAAAACGGATTTTATTCGTTTTTTTTTTTTTTTTTGGAGCTGTTGAGGCTGTGCCGTACCAACGTGAAGTGAGGCTAACGAAAACCCCACCCAATTCCCGACAATCCTGGCATACCACAGTTCCCCAAAGGGGAACACTGCCCCCAACGTGTGGCGTGCCCATGCAACGGGGAGAAAACAAATATGTTCTAATTCGCACCCGGTCGCTCAACCGAACATATTTAAATTTCTCACCTAACCGGACACCACAAACAAAGACCAGGGACACCAAAATGCGGTTGTGTTGGTGTATTTCGGCACAACAGGCTGTCTGTCTGTACATAACTACGCCTGAAGGTTAAAGAAGGCCGGGTGATTTTTTATTGTTATTTTTTGTTTTCGGGTACTGCCTTAGTCTAACAAGGGAATAAAGGTATAACTTAGCTGACACTTGCTGGTTAAACTCGAACTGCCGCTGATTGCCCTCTCTGCGCCACTTTGCCTTCGTCGAGTCTTTCAGCTTCTGCGTTAGAGATGAAGTGGATTTGCTGTGCAGATCCAAAACCTCCGCCTTGGTGTTCCTTAATTTATGGTCGAAGACAAGGGCGAATTCCGAAAGCATGGCCCTAACATCCTCCTTAGTGGCTGGTTTATCATCCCCAGGCATCATAGTAGCGATGGTCTTAGGATTTTCAACTATTGGAGGAATCTTTTTGGAGCTGTTGAGGCTGTGCCGTACCAACGTGAAGTGAGGCTAACGAAAACCCCACCCAATTCCCGACAATCCTGGCATACCACAGTTCCCCAAAGGGGAACACTGCCCCCAACGTGTGGCGTGCCCATGCAACGGGGAGAAAACAAATATGTTCTAATTCGCACCCGGTCGCTCAACCGAACATATTTAAATAAGTTGGCAGGCAATTCTTAACTTTTTCTTTACTTTTCGATGATTCTCCCTCGCTTTTCCGAGGGATCCAATCAGTGACCGAGTTTGAGCCTTATCATAAATTATTCATTACATGCAAATACATAGGACGAGTGGCGCGCCCCGGACATGCTGGCATTCGGGGCGCGTCACGTGTCCAGGTAGCCACGCGCGTCTTGTTGACTAAAGGCTATCATCCGCCCGACGGTTGAAAACGAGCGCCGTTTTTCTCTCGTTTTTCTCGCCATCCAACAACGCAAAACTTTGAACAGGTCAGTGGAACGATATTTCCTATAAAATACTAACCCCCAAATCCGCCCATTTCTGAAAATTGCAACAATGACCAATCATACACACTGCCTTTAACCTTGATTGAGTGGATTATTAGTGTATTACGTGTTTAGTAACCGGCCTCGGCCTCGGCCTTGGCCTCGGACGTTGTGGCCTCGGTCTCGGTCTCGGCCTCGGAGGTTGTGGCCTCGGTCTTGGCCTCTAACTGCCTTTAACCTTGATTGAGTGGATTATTAGTTTATTACGTGTTTAGTAACCGGCCTCGGCCTCGGCCTCGGCCTCGGACGTTGTGGCCTCGGCCTCGGCCTTGGCCTCGGACGTTGTGGCCTCGGCCTCGGTCTCGGCCTCGGAGGTTGTGGCCTCGGTCTTGGCCTCGGCCTTGGAGGTTGTGGCCTTGACTACAACACTGTGCAAGACTTACGAGAAGGCATTGTCACCAGGAAACCTTCAAAGTTCATTCAGGAAGGCCGGGATTTACCCCCTAGATTCCACAGCTGTCGACAAATCGGCATTTGCTCCAGCAGAGAAGCTTTGCAAATTTCAAGGTGATGAAGAGCACAAGTCGACAACCCCGCAGCATCAAGATCAGCAGCAGCAGATGGCATCGCCAGAAATGCAGAATGTTGATCCACAATCAGAAGAACGACGTGGACAACTAACGGAGAATACTGTCCAAAGAGTAGAAGAAGTGGAAACGGAGAATACTGTCCAAAGAGTAGAAGAAGTGGATACGTTCTTCAAAGAGAAAGAAGAAAGAATCGGCCAAAGGATGAAAGCTGCGGAAAAAAATGTATGAGTTATGTTGTTTCGGCTTGGAAATGTATTTTCAGGTAGGTAGCAACACTGGGAGGATAAAAGTATAGTCAAAAGCTCCATGTTATTTTGTTTATGTGAGTGAAATTCGTCGTGAAGTCTTAGGTGCGCGAAAATTGCCAACACGAGGATACGTTCTGCCATCGGAGGTACAAATGTAGGAAACATTCTGCAATGGAGAAATAAAACACAATGCTGCTGATGAGAGGCTATATTAAATAATATACAAACCAGCTCAAGTAGTGGGATTTTTTTAGCGCTGTGACACGAAAAACAAAAACTTCCTTGAACTTAAAAAAAGGTGGGAAAACCAGTTATTTCAAGATTTATGTCAGCAAAATCCGTGACAAGTGAGGCACAAATTAACTTCTATGTGTGAACACTGTGAGTGACTGCATGTACACGGTAATGGGTCAACTCGTACCCAGGTCAACTCGTACCCAAAAATTTACACCAAGGCAACTCGCACCCGAGGCAACTCGCACCCGAGGCAAACCATGCAAAAAAAATGTCAATAACACGATATTCTCCATTAAAGACGTTCACACAGTTACCCATTTAAAAAGAAAGATATAACTTAGAAGGTTCAAATATTATAAAAGAGTTCAGTCTGGTCGTCATCCAGTTCACACGTATTTGATTTCGTTCTGCGCTGGTACTGGTTTGTTGGGCCGTATCCTACGCCACGGCCCGTTAGGAAAGCCGAGGTGCCGTTCCAGGATTCAACAATTGTATTTTGGAGAGGCTCAGTCTTTGATTGACATCACCCACGGTGGTGTTATTGACATGCAGTCGGTTTTGACGTTTGCCCCCCTTTTCATTCCCATGGAGATATGAGGTAGGAAAAAACCAGTTTTGTTCCCGAGCTGTTTGTGAGGGTTTCACGTAAGACGGAGATGCCGTGGAGAAATGTACGGAGCAATTTGCACCCGCATTCATTGATATTATGGAGTTTATTCCCATTGCCTAAGATTGAATGGTTTTCTGACAATTTGGGAAATCCTTTTCGGGTCACTTCGTCCATTTCGGTCCCTTGTCGTTGCGTAGCACTATGTACAGGTAGTACTATATATAACGCCCTTTTCCGCATTAGGGCGACCGGTCTATGGGCATTGATATTTAATTTTAATAATTTTCAAAGCATTGACCACACAATTACTGATAGGTTTCACGTAGGTGTTGAAAATGGGTTTTGCACAAACGTACTTTCCCCTGAATGAATGTCTTCTACACAGTATCTCCGGTGAAACTGCAGTTATTTCGAAATGGTAATAATTAATTATGCAAAACCTAATTAATTATGCAAATTTTGTATGTAGATCTTAAAGAGTTATTTTCAGAGACTGCCTACAATGTCATCTGCCGTTTCTATGATGCCAGTGGGTCTATGTGTCAAAGAAAGATATATTTACATCCCTTCAAAGCTGATTGTTTGCGCCCTTTAGGGTTAATTATGTAAATTGACATTGAAATTAATTATGAACATCTGAAATCATAGATGTTATTGGAAGAATGCATACATAACATGCCTGCCAAAAATGGATGAAAGCAAATAAACCATTATGGAGACTGGGAGAAAATATCTTGTGATTATGTGATTTTCTTGGAGCCGTGGCCGCTATAAGGAATTACATAAAATGGCATTTGACCTCTAAAAGAAAAAATGACACAAGTTGTCCGTCCTTAGATTTGATGTATTTCGAGAACCCCTTAGGCTATTTTAAATATTTTTGCAGATTCTAGATTCTGGAGCCCTGCTCTTTCAAAGTAGCTATAATTTACGGCCCAGGACTATGAGCAAAAGAAAGGAAAAAAAGAAAATCATATGCAAAAAAGAAAACAAAAATATGCAAACAAAAGAAAATTCCTACTGCAAATGTGCCTGGGTGGAGGAAGGGCCTCCAAATTTGAACACCCTTCCTTTTGTAAGCGTGATGCTTTAGGACAAAGTAAAGCCCTCTGAAAATAAAACAATTGTATCTACCGTGGTAGGGACGGGTCTCCCAATTCGAACGCACCATTCTGAGTGATATCTTGAGACCCTCTCAAAATTACATTTTTATGTGCCTCGCCGGAGGGCTGTAAAGTCAAACCCCTCCATATTCCAACACACAATTCTGAGTGTGATATTAGAGACAGAGAAAAACCCTCTGAAAATGACATTTTGATGTGCCTTGCTGGAGGATGGTAGAAGTCAAGCGCCTCTATATTCCAACACACCAATCTAAGTGTGATATTAGAGGCAGAGAGAAACCCTCTGAAAATGACATTTTGATGTGCCTTGTTGGAGGGTGGTAAAGTCAGATACCTTTATATTCCAGCACACCATTCTGAGTGTAATGTTAGAGGCAGAGAAAAACCCTCTGAAAATGACATTTTGATGTACCTTGTTGGAGGATGGTAAAGTCAGACACCCCTATATTCCAACACACCATTCTGAGTGTGATATTTGAGGCAGAGAAAAACCCGCTGAAAATGACATTTTTATGTACCTTGCTAGAGGACGGTAAAGTCACACACCTAGCACACCATTCTGAGCGTAATATTTCAGACGGAGAAAACCCTCTGAAAATGACATTTTTATGTACCTTGCTGGAGGACGGTACAGTCAAATGCCTCTGTATTCCAACACACCATTCTGAGTGATATTAGCAGCAGACACCAATCCTCTGGAAATGATATGTGTATGTACCTGGCTGGAGGACTGTAAAGTCAAACACCTCCATATTCGGACACCACATTCCGAGTGTGATATTCGGGACAGAGAAAAACCCTCTGAAAATCATACTTTACTGTACCTTGGTTGGGTACAATCTTGCGATGTTGATTCTTTGAGACAAAAAACAAAAGGATGATACGGGAAGAATTGGCCTTTATGAATGAAACATTGGTGTACCATGGCGGAGGACAGGCCTCGCCAGTTGGGCATACCATTATGAGTTTGGTACTTTTATGCAGAGAAAAGGTTGCCATCTGTGAATGAGACATTTGTGTACCATGGTGGAGGGCAGGCCTCGTCATTTGAACATACAAAGGAATTTCCTTTGTAAATGAAATATATGTGTACCATGGTGGAGGACAGGCCTCGTGAGTTGAGCATACTCTCATGAGTGTGGTACTTTTAGACAGAGAGGAAGTTGCCATCTGTAAATGGAATATATGCGTACCATGGCGGAGGGCAGGCCTTGTGAGTTGAATATACAGACAGAGAAGAAATGACCTCTGTATATGAAATATATGTGTGCCCTGGTGGAGTACAGGCCTTGAGAGTTTGAACATAGACAGAGAAGAAATGGCCTCTGTGCATGAAATATATGTGTACCATGGCGGAGGGCAGGCCTTGTGAGTTGAACATACAGACAGAGAAGAAATGACCTCTGTATACGAAATATATGTGTGCCCTGGTGGAGTACAGGCCTTGAGAGTTTGAACATACAGACAGAGAAGAAATGGCCTCTGTGCATGAAATATATGTGTACCATGGTGGAGTACAGGCCTTGTGAATTGAACATACAGACAGACGTAAAATTGCCTCTGTAAATGAAATATATGTGTACCATGGTGGAGTACAGGCCTTGTGATTTGAACATACAGACAGAGAAGAAATGGCCTCTGTGCATGAAATATATGTGTACCATGGTGGAGTACAGGCCTTGTGAATTGAACATACAGACAGAAGTAAAATTGCCTCTGTAAATGAAATATGCGTACCATGGTGGAGTACGGGCCTCTGAGTTGAACATACAGACAGAGAAGAAATGGCCTCTGTAAAGATATGTGTGCCATGATGGAGTGCAGGCCTTCTGAGTTGAACATACAGACGGATGAGAAATGGCCTCTGTAAATGAAATATGTGTGCCATGATGGAGTGCAGGCCTTCTGAGTTTGAACATACAGACAGAGAAGAAATTGTCTCTGTAAATGAAATATATGTGTACCATGGTGGAGTACAGGTCTCGTGAGTTGAACATACAGACAGAGGTGAAATTGCCTCTGTAAATGAAATATTTGTATACCATGGTGGAGTACAAGCCTTTTGAGTTGAACATACAGAGGAGAAATTGCCTCTGTAAATGAAATATATGTGTACCATGGTGTGGAGTACAGGCCTTTTGAGTTGAACAGACAGACAGAGGTGAAATTGCCTCTGTAAATGGAATATATTTGTACCATTGTGGAGTACGGGCCTTGTGAGTTGAACAGACAGACAGAGGAGAAATTGCCTAGGTAAATGAAATATATGTGTACCACGGTGGGGTACAGGCCTTTTGAGTTGAACATACAAACAGAGAAGAAATAGTCTCTGTACATAGAACATTACAAAAATTAAAAATAACAAATGGGTGCCATAGTGGAGGACAGGCCTTGTGAGTTGAACATGCCATTATGAGTGTGGCACTTTTGGACAGAGAAGGAATTGTCTCTGTAAATACAACATTAATTGTGTACCATAGTGGAGGACAAGCCTCGTGGTTTGAACGTGCGATTATGAATGCGGCGCCTTTCGACAGAGAAAAAATGGACTCTGTAAATACATAAATTTAAAAAATGGAGCGTTGTGTACCATGGGGAGGACGAGCCTCCCAAATCGAGCATGCCATTGCGGGGGTGATACTTTTGGACAGAAAGACCTCTGCATATGATTCATTTATTTGCCATGATGGAGGAACTTGCCTCTCCATTAGTTAAAAAAAAAATATGGACATCAATAGCAGTTACATTTACATCAAAATTGACTTGCATACCAAGGCTGCACTGCATAACTGCATAAACACGCATTGTATTGTATGTACGACATGTCACTATGAACATCTAACAAAAGAAAACCCACGCAGTCCTTTGTTACAAACAAAGGACTGCGTGGGTTTTCTTTTGTTAGATGTTCATAGTGTGTAGCCTTGGAATTGTTCATGGGTATACGACTCGGTCTGCGCGCACACATTGTTATTCTTAAACCGATGTAGCCGGCCAAGCGGGACGCTGTAAAGGGAATATTTTGATCTATCGTTGTCTGCTGGAGCCGTGAATCCGAGCTCATCCTGTACACGCCAGTTAAAATATAATAGCTGCATATGTTATTAATATTGACATTGCGACGCCGTAATTACGCTTCGGGAAGGGTTCCGGTTCATTACCATGTTGAGATCGATAAACGAAGAATGTCACTCCAGCTATCGCGCGCTACCAATGAAACTCACTTTATAGCAGATGGCGAGTAAGACGACTAGTGAGTCCGCTGTTGATAGCCCCGGTCCGACCGTGTCGGGCCGGTTCCACGTCAGTGTGCCGCTACTCGTGTACAAAGCCTTCAACTTCACATTTTTGGGCTCGCTCGGTTGCTTCCTGCCGTACGTTCCGCTCTTTTTCAAGCAGATCGGATTCTCCCCGAGCGCTATCGGCCTTGTCAGTGCTCTTAGACCCTTCTTTGGGTTCCTTCTTCTTCCCTTCATAGCCGCGGCTGCAGACAGATTCCGCTGCCGTAAACCCATCCTCGTTGGAAGTGTGGTGCTTAGCGGGGCAGTCCTAGCCACGTTGGCCTTGCTACCACGCGTGTCCCAAGTCCCTTGTGACGTGATGGAGAAACAGATACTGGAATTTCTTCACCTCAACATCAGTCTTCCCTACCAAGGGGACCAGCCCCCCGCCTACCTCCAGACAGATCAACTAGCGTTCTCGTCACCGTCGGTTGTGAAACGGAGCCATAACGAAGATCATTTAAATATACCATATATAAACCACGCCCACATTTCTAGTCTTGTCGATCACGAACTTGAACTCTTTCCGTCCGGCCGCCTCAGACGACGGGCCAAAAAGTCCGGGAAAGACACGGGCGAATCAAATCAATTTTCCAGGCAGATCCAGGAGATTCTATTCGCTAACCAGAGCTGGTTGTACGACCAGGCGGACCTGCACGTACTGTTCGTGGTCGTTCTTCTCATCTCGAGTTTCATCGAAGTCACCTTCTTCAGTTCGACCTGCCAAGTGGACATAGCGACGCTGGACGGCCTACGACAGGAACACGGGAATGTGGATCAGTATGGATGGAACAGAGGATTCGGAACTCTAGGATGGGGATTTTTGTAAGATAGAGAGAATAATTTGCAGCCATGGGAAAGATTTTACTTTAATTTAAAACCCTCCTCCAATATAACTATCACAGCCAATCCAAAACTCTTAACACCAACTCTCACAGTTTGTGTGTGTTTCAATCTGTCATTTTGATAGGTTTTGATCTGTAAAGCAGCTGGGTCGATTTTGGCTTTGAGAACACTTGGCACAATCTTTAATTTTGAGGCATAAGTTATAGGACATTTATATGCAATATATATATATATATATATAACAAATATGGGGATGCTGCGTAGCACTGTAGAGCATTGAATATATATATATTTTTTAGATGTTCTTGACACCGCACGTATGGTCAATCAAAGTGTTCATATTGATTTCTGCATTTTTACGGATTGTGCAGACAAATCTTGAAATAACAGGTTGTGCCACACGTCGCCTATTAGAAAGTTGTTATCGCAGAGGGTTTGTTTTATTTTCCACGATTTTGCTGTGCCTGACCGATTTTGGTGGGGTACATCGTTCCGGCCTATCGATTCAAAATTATTTGTGCAACTTCAAACAATTATTATCAGTAATGATGGAGTCTAACGTGGTGTCAACGGAGTCTACGGAGCATGTTGAGTTCTAGCCCCCTTCCCCGAGTACCAGTTATACCCCAAACTGCACAGAAAGTCAAATTTTGGCGAGTAAAAAATATTCCTGCTTAACCCTTTTAAAATGTGCCAAAAATAAGAAAGTAATTTTCTAATCAACATGGAACTCTTGATGTTCAGTAATTATAATTTGCTTCATTCATTTCATAATTCAATCATTTCATAATTACAAAGTTTTGATTTTCCCGGAAGTCGCCCGATACTATAAGTTATCCCACGAGCGCCGAGTGGAACAAGGAATAATGTAGTGCGTCCGTGTCCCATATTCCACGAGGCCGAAGGCCGAGTGGAATATGGGACACGGACGTACTACATTTTCCGTGTTCCACGAGCGCGAGAACGAATTTATCTTCAAGCAAACTTGACGCGCAGTAAAGATGGAACACGCAACGGCGCTGTGCGCGAAACCTGTACCACATACACGCACACATCATTAACAGCCAGCACTATCCTGCAGGAGAAACGGGAGCTATCTGGAAAACGTAACAAGTGTGCGCCGAAGACGTGACGATCCACATTGGACGCAAACGCGCAGCTTTTGAATTACCAATGGATTGTGCAGCACTGCGTTTTGCGTATCGCGCAATTCGCATAATTAGAACAGCGCAATTCGGAGTGTGTATATGGGCCATGTGATATGGTTTTTATCACCCTTTCAGCTGCCACGGATTGACCAATCAGGATCGAGGATTCAAGTTTGCTTGAAGATAAAAGGCTAAACACCACTCTTGGTAAAGGGCTACAACAGAGGTGGTGGGGTTGGCCACATTTTAGGTCGCCAGCCCTACCACCCTTCCGGTTTTCCTGGGTCCAGATTTAAATAGAGGATAACTCTTCAATAGATACCAAAGAAATGATCAAAATTTTCAGACCTATAGACCCAGGCGGGGTAACTTCCACCGTTGGTGAGTCCAACTCACCTACCACCAATTAGTTAATATTACCAATATACAACTGAACGAGGTTAAGCTCATTGACAAAGAACTTCGGCAACATTACTTGAGGAAAAAGTCGTGAAAAAAGTGTGCCACGTTCAAATACTCCACAATAACTCTTGCAGATTTTGTTTTTGTATTTCATATTTGTTGGGTATAGATTTTAATTTAATCCCCACCAAAAAAGTCAGGAACCGGGAAATCGTGGAAAATAACCAACACTCCTTGAGCTGCACAACATGTTATTTGAAGATGTAGTATATCTGTGTCATCAAAATCCATGAAAATGAGGCAGAAATTAATATGTGAACACTATGACCGACCGTGCACTGTGCCAAGAATATCTAATACAGTAAACACAAACTTTCTACATTGTATGTATATATATATATATTTATCTTCAAGCAAACTTGAATCCTCGATCCTGATTGGTCAATCCGTGGAAGCTGAGGGGCATCCTCGACTCCATGGGCGCGTGTGCGTTCCTTCACTGAGATCGCGCAAGGCATGGTGGGAAAACATGGCGCCGCAAGATCGTACCCATGGTAACGAGGTTGGCTGAGAGGGTGATAAAAACCATATCACATGGCCCATATACACGCTCCGAATTGCGCTGTTCTAATTATGCGAATTGCGCGATACGCAAAACGCAGTGCTGCACAATCCATTGGTAATTCAAAAGCTGCGCGTTTGCGTCCAATGTGGATCATCACGTCTTTGGCGCACACTTGTTACGTTTTCCAGATAGCTCCCGTTTCTCCTGCAGGATAGTGCTGGCTGTTAATGATGTGTGCGTGTATGTGGTACAGGTTTCGCGCACAGCGCCGTTGCGTGTTCCATCTTTATGGAGCTGAATTTTCGGCCTGACTCCGAGCTCCGATGAAGGCCCGAGCTCCGATGAAGGCCTAGTCAGGCCGAAAATTTAGCTCAAATATTCTTGGTGAGCACTGCTTTAACTTTTATCAAACTTTGTACTTTTCATCAGTGCTACGCAGTTCTGCTTCATTATATATTCATAAATACCTCGGCGAGTTTCACTATCCCTATTGGTCGAGAGCCTGCCACGTGGGTGTGTTTAACGGCTGAAAGTTGTTTAAACACGGCGCGGTTTGAAACAATTTTTCCGGTGTCACACGAAATGTAGAGTCCTACAAAATCTGGTCCATTTTATTGGTTGAACACTCGAGCGACCAGCCACTCTCCTAATAACGCAAGCGCAATACTACCGATGCGTCCGTATTTAGAGTCCATAATTTCACGCTACACCGGCACTGCTGCGTTCTTGCACCACCTGGCGAGCGCGTCGCGCGCGCGTCAATTTCCATATAAGGACTTGTTTACCGCTACTCGCGGATGGCACGAACAATTAAATAGCTGAAGGGGTGTTTTACAAACCAAGGTAAAACAAATTAAACAAAATCATTGGAAATTTATAATTTTCGGTGGTTTTTGCTTAATTATACAAACAGGTATTTTATGAATGGGAATAACGCTGATAATGACCCTCGCCTTCGGCTCGGGTCATTATGAAGCGCCCAGGCCCCAAGGCGGTTTTAAACGTACGTTTAAAACAGGCCCAGCACATATTTATTCCCTTATCAAACTATATATATAAATCCCAACAAAAGTTTCAAGTAAAAGGTTGTGCCATGAGTTAATTCAGTTCTGAACACGGATGGATGGTCATTTTGTCAGGTTTTTCTGTTTTGACCATTTTGGTGGGGTACTAAAGTAAAATCTGTCCCGTTTTTGCATACACGTATGCAGTCTGATTCTTCACCATGCCTTCATCTGGATACGAACAGTGGCGTAACTACGAGGGGGGGGGGGGGGGGGGGGGTGGGATTGGGGGAATTTGAAATTTTGAAATCTTGAAATGAACAAAAATATTACTTTGTGTTCCCTTAAAAAAATCTACACCCCTGGTTCCCCCCTTCCCGGCCCCCGAAGTTTCACACCAGTTGCGCCATCACAGACAACGAGTCTTTCCATTTCTCCATGGCGTTTCCATCAGCACAAATTCCCATTTTCTATTGACAGTTCCTTCACTACTGGTCTGCTACTGTATCGTACTCGCACTGTGGAGGTGAGCTGCGGCATTGAGCACATCATCAGCGGGTATTGGACCGCCTTCTTCTCGGCCGCTGGAGTCAGCGCGATATCACTGCTCTGCGTTTGTTATTTCAAGTTCACGGTGAGTATAATAAGCATGTGTTACAGAAATGTGCCAGGAACAGAAAAATCTTGGAATTTCAAAATAACAATTTCTCCTTGTTAACAACTGTCTAAACATGCGGCACAACCTCTTAGTTCAACATTTAGCAAAATCCGTGATAAAATGCATTTACCGTATTGAAAGGGAACATTCAGTGTAATACGTGTACTCGTGCAGGTGCGGCGGAGCACTTTTTAAAGAGGGGGGCCAAAGCAGCGCCGGTCCCGGCCGGCTGCTGCCCTTTTGTATGTTTTTCTTTATGCAGAACTGCCAAAAGTGGGGACCATCCCCCAAGTGGAAAAGTGTGTGGGTGAGTATGTAAATACCGCCAATCGTGGACTAGGGACAAAAGTGTTAGGGCAAAGACAAAGGGTCTACGATTGACTGAACGTCCACGATTGAAAATCGTGTACAAAACATATGGGAGGCCTTCCGAAAAAGTTGAAGTACAAACAAAAGAGGGACAATAGGAGGTCCGAGATTGCCGGTATTTACATTCTTGTGTGTGTGTGTGCGTTTGTATAGCTATTCAGACCGTGGACCTTTAACAAAGAGGACAATATGGTCCGCGGTTGTGTCAAGGTCTACGATTGAAAATCGTGTACAAAACCAATAGGAGGCCTTCCGAAAAAGTTAGAGTATAAACAAAAGAGGGACAATAGGAGGTCCGCGATTGCCGGTGTTTACACACTTTTGGGGGTTGTGTGGATTTTGTGGGCACCGAACTTCAAGATGGGGGGGGGGGTGACCTTAAATTTGTTTTCATCTGGGGAAAAAATATTTTCAAAAGTCGTGTAGTTGTAAATTGTGGGGATCCCCCACTCCCGCACCCATATTCCACTGAAGGTGTTCGGGTGGGGATAGGGGTGGGTGGGATGAATATAGGGGTTGGAGTGTAGCCCTTATAACATTGTCTAGTTTACCCCAGTCTGACCATTATAACAGTGACAAAATATCATCACTGTCATCAAATCACTGCAGTCAAACCTGCCACTGTCACCACCTTGATAAAGAGGCCACCTGCATAATGTGGCCAGACTGAAGGTCTCTACCATGCACACATCACATACAGGGTGGTTTTAAAAGTTTAAGGTGATTGTTCACCCACGTCCTACAATTCCAGAGAATTTGTGTTTACCTAGTGTTGATGAGTAGGGTGATCAGAAATAATCCTGGAAAAATGCTAGGTCTAGCTTAATTGGATCTCAAGATATGGCCCATTTACAGATGGCATGTACAAAACTGGCTTGTCCACGGAAGCATGTTGAAGACAGAAACTAAAGGTAAGAAGCTCCCGTGGACAAGCCAGTTTTGTACATGCCATCTGTAATGGGTCATACCTCCCCTGCTCTGCTCAGTGGGGCCACCTGTTGAATGTGGCCAACCTTTTTGGGTCCCTTAGGTAGGCATGCTCTAGCTGTCCCTATAGATGTAAAAGAAAAAGGTATCAATAATCAATAGCTTTTTCCCCTCGTTCTGTATCTCTGTGGAATTCTTTGCCTGGTGCATGTTTCCCCTCATCTTACCATCTTTCCTGCTTCAAGAGGAATCTTAATTCCTGCATCTTGTATCTTTGATCCTTTTTTGTTTTTGTAGCTCTGTACCTCAAGTGGCTTATATAGCCTTGTTCGGGGTGAACTTGCATAAATACCATTTTCTCCTCTGCAGTACGAAGGCAAGAAAGACAGCGAGGATTCCTCCTGGGACTCCATTAAGACAGTGCTGATGAGCTGGCATTATGGCTCAGTCATCGTCATGATGGTTTTCCTTGGTCTGTGCAACGGCTGCATTTGGGGATTTCTCTTCTGGCACCTTGAAAATTTGGGTAAGTATGCGGGGGCGGATCCAGATTTGGGAGGGGGTTCAGATGCAATGGTGCCCATGGCAGCCCCACTAGGGTGATCCAAGAGCATGCGTTATGAAATATAGACTCGGTTTGTTTATTAAATTTCTGAGAAAACGACCGGTAGTTTTTTTTAGTGGGTGAAAACACTGAGAGTAGGTACTTAGTAAGATTAATTTTAAGAGAAATTGATTTCCATTGTGTCAGATTTTTTTTAAGGACCTTGAACTCAACATTAGTCGGGTCACATTTTTAAATATTTTAGGGGCATGTGGAAATTGTTGAGATTTTCACAATTATCACTGCTGTAGTCAAGTCCCTTTCACAAGTCCTTTCATACAGCCTGTCACAAGTAACTGGATAAACAATGACAAAGGAATGCCTTTGTCTAAGCTCATTTGAAAAGCTTGTAATCAGAATTAGGACTGGGGGGCCTGTGATGGACTTGACTACATCCCTGACAATGGTACTCAGTTGATGTAATTTTACTTCTCTCCACAGGTGCTACACAAAGTCTTTTAGGGATTTTGACAGGAATAGTGTGCATCTCCGAGTGCTTGTGCGGACTTCTGAGTGGATGGGCTATTCCGAAATTTGGTCACATCACACTTCTGAGTTTTGGGCTTTTTCTCTACATCATCCGGTTCCTTGTCTACTACATGATTACGACACCTTGGACAGCCATATTCATAGAGCCAATTCACGGTAAACAAAATTGCAACCAATCAAATCCAATGAAATCAAATCCAAAATGATCCAAATCAAACTGACTACACAAATCCAATTCCATCAGACCGGAAACCATCAAGGAATGAAAGCAACCCCAATACTAATCTTATTCCATTAATCCATACCATCCCAACCCAACCCATTCGAGATTTCATCTAGTAATTTTGTGGAAGTGCCGTGGCCTAGCGGTTTGGCACATTGAATTCAAGGTCTGTGGGTAATTCTGCAAGTTGTGGGTTCGAGCCCAGTCCTGGGTTATAGCACTGGGTTATAGACCCTATTCATACTGTGAAGAGATTAGCTTGTTTTGTTTCAGTGTGAGGGGCTCGTTCTTCTGTAGCTCACACCTCGAGTGCCCTAGGGCTTGTTATGGGCGATTTACATAAACAATTTTTTTGAAAATAACCAAACCAAAATTATCCAAAACCATCCCAAAAATATCTTAACAGGATTATCCTTCATCATGACGTGGACAACGGTCGTGTCGTACATGAATGAAACAGTTCCACCTGCAACTAGCGGAACCATGCAAGGAATACTCATATCAATACACCACGGCCTGGGGGTGGGGCTTGGATTTCTAGGCACCGGGTTGCTGATCACAAGATATGAGGCACCCAAGACATATATTATCTACGCAGTGCTCTGCAGTGTGTTTCTCCTGATATTCCTGATCATTCAGTGGGTAAGTAAACTACATAGTGCTTAGGCATAAAAACAACAAACTTTAGGTGTTGAGGGTGCATGAAGAAATCAAAATAGGGAAAACTATATAATGGGTCTGTAACAATCATGAATGTAGAAGAAATATAGATTCCGATGCTTTTGTTTTATAAATTTTTCCATGTGGTGCCAACTCGACCCCATGACCCCATGACTTCTCAATACTATCAATTTGTTTCTATACATCCAAGTCTCCAGAGCAGCCCAGGGAGCTGAATAGGAAAGATCTTACTCGACTACCCCACCAAAATCCGACAGTATGGAATGCAAATCCTTGGAAAATGATCACTCCTCCCTTGACAACAACTATGCAAAAAATGTGTCACAACCAGTTATTTCAAGATTTATATCGGCAAAATCGGAACAAAAATGAGGCAGAAATCAACATTGGACACTTTGAGTGACCATATACTGCACCAAGAACATCTAACACAGAAAACACAAACTTTCTTCTCCTATACTGGATGAAAATGTCCAGACTAAAGTCTCAAAATTCAAGGTTGTGCCAAGTGATTATTCTGAACACAAGTGGATGGCTACCCAAGGTTTTACTCTTCCGGACGGATTTTGGTGGGAGGTATTAAAGTAAAACAAATTCCGCTGAATGTACATTGAAAGTACAAAGTACAACAAAGAATGTGCTATTGGGTTTAATACCCTCCAGGGGTGGGTTTTAGAAGATTTTGGAAGATTCCTGGCAATACCGGGGAGTCAACGTTTAATGCATTCATGATCCACTTAGATTGATTTCTGTTAATCACCTCCGACACAAACGAACAGAATTTCCAAATTTAATCTGTGTTTCATGAGAATTTGTTGGAAAAGTCCAAAACAGAATTTCCAAAGTCAATGTGTTTCATGAACATTTTTTCTCATGACAAAACTACTGCTGTCAAATTTCTTTTTCTTTATGACTTCTGACTAGCGCCCACCCGAACATAGCTAAAGATACTGACAATTTGGGAGACCGCCAACATAGGGCAAGATAGCTCAGTTGGTAGACCGCCGGTACGGTAACCCGGAGGTCACAGGTTCAAATCCCGCTCCTGCCAGTTTCTTTGTTCACTTTCAAAATGTATTCAAATTTACCTAGTCAGTTTCCCTTGTGGATTGTTTGACGAATTATACATTTCTTTTTTGATAGTTTTCAAAGGTACCACCCTCCTCGTGGAAGTCTGAAGAAGCTTTGCAGTCATTGCCAGAAGAAGGCAGGGAACTAGACGAGAAGGAATTGCAACCCACAGCGTCACTCCTTGATTTGCCAGAGTCCAAGAAACCCGGGAAGCTCGAGCTGAAACTGCCTGCCTTCACCATCCAAACAAAAGCAGTCAAACAACAGGCCAACTGGTGATCATATCGGGAGGTAATTCAGTAGACATTTTTTATCGATGTGACCAGGGGCCAATTTCATAAAAGCTGTTAAGCACACAAATTTGCTTAGCATGCAAATGCTTCCTTGATAAAAACTGGATTACCAACCAGATTTCCATTTGTGGAATATTGCTTTTGACTGGCATTCAGCTGTTGTTTGCTTAGCATGAAAATTACATGGACTTTTGGCTGGTAACCTGTTTTTACTGAGCAAGACATTTTCATGCTAAGCAAATTTGTGTGCTTAACAGCTCTATGAAATTGGCCCCAGATAGTGGGAAATGTAAAACAAAACCACCAAGTGTAGACCGCCTTGATCATCATACATGCATTGTGGGGCAGGCTAAACCATATAATGCGCGTGCATGGCATGCTTGACTAGTCTACTTGAATACACACTAAAATGAATAAAACTGCTGCAATACACACTGAATACACAATAATTTCATCACTATACTATACGGTTCATATTTAAAAGATACCACGCATGCCCACTGATTTTCTGCACAACAGATGGTTGGCTGTTTTTTGTTGTTTTTGTATTCCCAACATTACTTAAGAAGGAGATTCTGGTTTATGAAAACCAGAACGCTTCAGAATTTTTCTCAAGGCAAATAAAATAACATTTTCCATTGCCTCATGCACCATAGCAAATCATGCATATCCTGACAGATTTGAATATAAAAATGAAATTAAAATTTGTGCCGATCCCTAATTACTCAATTTTGGTAAGTGAAATTCACTGTTATTTAATACTTATATATATATATATACTGTTTTTGGTGCTTGCAATATGTCAACCTGTAGCTGTGAAAATCACAACTTTGACACAATATCAGGGCTGAAAGTGAAAAAATCCACGAAATCTGCAGTGTTTGAGGTCACTGAGGACCCCAGAACAACGTAGGGTCTATGGTTTGTATTTGCCTAAAGGCAATACCCGTTTCTATATCCACTTTTACAGGGTAAAAAACAACTTTAGGGTAACACCTCAGGAATTCCAGATCTCAAAAGAGATTCTTAAATTCAAAAATCAGTAACAATTCCGACATAAAATCCTGACAAATCTCACCCCTGCAAGTCTTAATCAACGTGAATTCGTCTTTTTATCAATGGATGTATATTTTTTTTTTTTTTTACCGTTTTGGTGATATGATATGAAACTGTGAGTATCCAACCATGTTTACAACCAATTTCCAGTGGAAGCTACAAACAAGACTGGGTGAAACGAGACTGGTTTTATTCAACCTTTTTTGCTTTGCTACCTTAACTGTATGCATGCATAAACGAGCGTGTATTGTCGACACCCATAGACACGCACCGTACTATCCTATAATGTCTTCATATGTATCCATGCCTTGTATCACACACAAACTGCAGTACTCTAGAGAACAGTTATTGAATATCAGGCGTGATATTATTCCACCCAAACTGCCTTTGAGTTTATATCAAATTCTACGTGATTTTGGAATTCATAAACATAAACACAGGAGTCGTCGAGCTGGACTGCATATTCATCGCAAAATACCAGTTATATATTGTCGATTTAGTGATACTGGAGTTGTTAGTAAATATAATTTCCCTGCTTAGAGATTACATTTTCGGTCTACATGTATACCTCCAGACACTTAGTAGTTGCTCCACTTCAGATAGTCAACTTGCCCTCCTTGAAAACCTAGCGAGGCAAATTCCCTTGTGGATTGTGTGACGAGGCAAATTCCAGTTAGATTTACATGTACTGAGAGACAACATGTTAAACTCCCTGTACCAGTTCGAATCCGACATTTAACACCAATTCCAAGGGCACGTGAGGTTTTCAACCACAGTGACGGGAAACTGAGTATCTGTCATCTTAATCCGAGGTCGTAAAGAATAAATCTCTTGTTCTTTCTGATTACATCACATCAAATGATTTTGACATCATCGCCCTAACAGAGACTTGGCTCAACAAATCTGGCAACACTGCTTGTCGTAAGGAGTTAGTCCCAAATACCTATGCTATCAAGTCAATCCCTAGACAAGGCAGCAGAAGTGGTGGTGGTTGGCAGTCATTTTCAAGCAAAACCTCTCAGCTGAAATTGTCACATCTAGCAGAAACACCGATTTCACGCACTTTGAGTTCGTGGATTGCAAGGTTGGACATAATGTTGTAACGATGAGACTTATAGTAGTTTACCGACCTCCACCATCCAAAGAGAATGGACTTAAGAAGAGCGTGTTCTTCCAAGAATGGCCATTATTTTTGGAACAGTTTGTTACCTTGCAAAATGACATTTTTATTGTTGGTGACCTAAATTTCCACTTGGATGTCACTAACGATCCTGATGGATGCAAGTTCATTGACAGCTTGTCCGCTTGTGGGCTCAAGCAATATGTCCATGGTCCTACTCATAAAAAGGGACATACCCTGGATGTTGTGATCACTAGAGATGATGGCAGTAGTAATATATCCGACGTTAGTGTATCTGATCCTGGACTAAGCGACCATCATGGCAATCTGTCTGGTGATCACTATGCTGTATCATTTATTACCAATCTAGCCAAGCCACGCCCACTGTGGAAACAAGTAACGTACCAAAAATTCCGTGAAATAGACATCGGCATCCTTAAACAGAAAATCTGTGACTCAGATTTATCAGGTGATTTCCCTGATGATGTTAACAGTATTGTTAGGCAATATAACAGTAAATTGAAGGACATTGTAGACTTCTTAGCACCCATGTGTTCTCGTATGATCAAGCTGAGGCCCAATGTTCCTTGGTATACGGATAATTTGAGGGGAGAAAAGCGAAAGAGGAGAAAAATGGAGCGGACCTGGCGGAAAACTGGACTTGTGATACATCACCAATTATATAGGCAGCAGTGTGCTATGGTAAACAAACTACTGTCCACAACCAAAACGTCCTGCTATTCTAACAAAATCAAAAGCTGTGGTCATGACCAGAAATCTATCTGCAAAATCGTTAATCACCTGCTGGGAAGTGCTAAAAAGACAACTTCTCCACAACTTGTCTTGAAGGATGATCTGGTAGAAAATTTCAGTGATTTCTTCACAAAGAAAATTATTACTATTAGGGATAAAATGTCCAGCACTGCAACAACGTTGATAAGTGTCCCTTCTGTTTCTGATGTTGGTACAGAATTAAGGGACTTGAGGCCGGCATCGCAAGAGGAAATCCGCAAAATCATCAAGGAATCTCAGAGTAAGTCTTGCGAGCTTGACCCCATTCCTACATGGTTGCTGAAGGAGTGTCTGGATGAGCTGCTCCCAGTTGTCACATCCATCGTCAATCAGTCACTTGTTAGTGGAGTTGTGCCTTTAGAATTGAAATGTGCACATATCCGACCTGTTTTGAAATCGGCTAATCTTGATACTGAAGTTCTCAACAACTACAGACCAATTTCCAACATTCCATTTCTGAGCAAAGTTTTGGAAAAAGTAGTGGCATCGCGAATTGAGCAGCATCTCACCGCAAATAGGCTGCGTGAGGTTTCACAATCTGCCTATAGAAGGTTCCACTCAACGGAAACGGCCTTGACCAAGGTCCATGGAGACATCCTCGAAACACTGGATCAAGGATCTGCAACCGTACTTGCACTATTAGATATGTCAGCAGCATTCGATACCCTTTGACCATGATGCATTGCTACATCGTCTGGATAATGTCTTTGGATTGAAGGACATTGCCATTAGTTGGATGAGATCATATCTTAAACAACGCTACCATAAAGTCAGTATTGATAATCAACTCTCAAATCCTGCCCATCTTAATTTTGGGGTGCCACAAGGTTCTGTACTTGGCCCCAAATTATTCTCCATGTTTATTAAGCCATTGGGTGAACTCATAAGAAAGCATAAGCTGAGCGTTCATTTTTACGCGGATGATATACAGATATACGGTACTTTTAACCCGTGTTCGCATGAAAGTCAATCACTGATGACCGCGAGAATGAACAACTGTATTGGTGAGGTGCGACAATGGCTCACTTGCAACAAACTGAAGCTTAATGACAAGAAGACTGAAATCATGCTCTTTACATCAAAGTACAGACCAAAGTCAGTTAGTGATCTGCTCATAACTGTGGGTGACGTTCAACTGTCAACTGCAAAAACTGCCCGAAACCTCGGTGTCATTTTCGACCAGCATATGACCATGGTCCAACACGTAAACACAGTATGTCGCTCAGCATACATGCAGTTAAGGAACATCGGGTACATTCGTCGGTTTCTCACATCGGATGTTACCAAGTTCCTTATCCACTCTCTTGTGACATCTAGACTTGATTATTGTAATGGTCTCCTCTATGGTCTGCCGTCTTCATTACTCAACAAGCTTCAGCGGGTACAAAATACGGCAGCTAGGATCATAACCAGGACGCCTCGCCGTGATCACATCACTCCGGTTCTGAAGCAGCTCCACTGGTTACCACTCAGACATCGTAAAGTCTTGTCGAACACCTTTAAGGCGTTGCATGGTTTTGCACCACAGTACCTCCAGGACGTGGTTGATATACACAAGCCAGTGAGATCACTACGTTCCAGCAACAGCATTACTCTGGTTGTACCGCGCACCAAAACAGTTGGATATGGTGATCGACATTTCAGAAAATCTGCTGCCATACTCTGGAATTCCCTCCCATTAGAACTCAGGGAAATTAATATACTTGATAAATTCCATAGATCTCTAAAGACTTATTTATTTGAAGTTGAGTATTTTTAAAGTGGGGTTTCATTGTTTTTTCTTTTGGTTTTTAACTTTCTCCAGGGAGACTGGGTAGGATGTGTTTTTGGATGTTTCTAAATGGATTTTAACGTAGGTTTAAATGTTTTTTTAATAGTTTAAATGGCATTTTTTATTGTAATTCCTTTCTAAATTGTTTATGTAAAGCGCCTTAGAGCGTGTTTTTCACGAATTTAGCGCTATATAAAACTTGTATTATTATTATTATTATTATTATTACATAAAGGTAGTTAAATAGTATTATAAAGCCATGCAATTATCAAGAAAAAAACAAATTGTGGTCTTTTTTATTGAATACAGAAAAAGGTCAGGAGAGGATGTTGAATAGTCCTCACTTTAACTGCGCAATAAAAAGTGAAAAGTACTTTCCCACCGTCCCACAATTTTTTTGTCAATATTATTGAGTGCCTCACGTGGTGCACTTGGATCTTTTTCCAACTCATTTTGACCAACTTGGTTTTTGATAAGCTCATTCAGTTGAAATATCGGTACTGTAAATAAAACTTTCTCTGCAAATTATGTGAAGTGTTTAATTATCTTGCAATTTACTGCATGCCCTTTGTTTTATTAGTCTTTTCGTTTTCTTATATCCTGTTTGTAGTTTAGTTACTATTTTTGTGTGTATTTTTATATTTTATCCAAACATACAAACCTTAATGTTTTCGCGCTTTTAACTCATATTAACATTTAAGGGTCGCTTTAAGACAAAAACTCCCTGCCAGAGTCTCCAATATAAGCCCATTTTTGTGCTGCTAAATCTCCAGGTCTCACTCCCCTATCCATGGGTCCAAGCGAATTTGTGTGGTTTTTGCTTTTATGCACAGCCTCAATCCCTGGTCTGGTGACGTGGAATGGGAGGCCTTAGGGTGATTGCCCTTCTTACAGAGGCTGGACAGTTGGTCCAGACTGGGTGTAGGCCACTTTACTTTCAGACAGGCTCTGTGCAAGTTGTGTCAGCTGCTAAACAATCTCCTCCATCTTAAAGCTTGCGCTGGACTTTTCCAGGTTTTTCTTGCTCAACTTAGCAGGTAAATTAACCTTTCCTTTTGTACTTTTAATTATATTAATCATTAGTTTAATACTTTTAATTCTTTTACAGTGTATTTTTGTTATTAAAGCTATGTACGATTTATTTACTTTTCTGGAAATACTAGACAGTTTATCATAAAAATAACCCTACAAAATCCGAAGCAGACGACATTTGTTGTGTAGTACAAATTCTCCCAGCATGCAACATAATAGCGAGAGGGCGCCCTAAATGGTCCGCGATCCTGTTTGTTTTCGTTCGGCTCTGGATCACCTCCCGATCTGTGTGAAACAAACAGGCCCTGAGGGTGCACTACACTAATTCATGTCCGAATTTATGCGCCAGCTCATCAACATAAAATGTATACCCACAACTCTTTTTGAAAAAGGAGAGTTTGTGCCTCCAAAAATTGTGGGATTGTGTAATCATAGCCCAGCATCAACTCCCTGGTTTCTGGGCTTCCATCCGTGTACAGACTTGATAAAATTACTGTTGAAAAATGGGTCCTATTTGCCCGAGAAAGTGGAGGGATGCCATGTTAAAAATGGCTGTTGATCGGCTTGGGAAATATGACCTTTTTGGAGGTGGGTTCGTTTTGTGTCAATAATTAAAAATGTAATTGGTTAACCCCCCAAAAATAGAAAAGAAAATGAAAGATAAAAGATCAGACAATAAGTGACATTTGTTTTCGTAGACCCCAGTGATGCTGGGGTACAGGTTATTTGGCCCTGAACTTTGTTGATTTTACACTGTTGTCAATGGGAGCTTGAATTAGTGTGGTGCACCCCTAAGTTCCACTTCACTAAATACGGCGCTCATTGTAACCAACACAAAATCAGACAGAAAGAGCGCCGCCTGGTGACGCTCGGGAGTAAGGTGGCAATGTGTTTTCACTGGAAAATATAGATTAAGACTCCAAGAATAATTTTCTCTTCAAATTTATGAGAGTTGACGGAATGATCTTTTTTATACTTCCCTCCCCCCAAACCACTCCTAAAATGGTGGCCCATCTCTGGGCCCAGGTCTAAATGTAGCCCCCCGCCTCTATGCCAAATAGACCCACGTTTTGGTCTTTTTTTTTACAGAATCCCCCGAGTTGGAAGCCCCGGGTCACAAATGCTTGATTTCCACAAATATTTCTACAATCAGTCCCATTTATAGGCCACATGGACCTCTTACCTGAAGGATCACAAAATATTAACGAGCTGGCGTGCAGTGACTTCCAGAGTAATAGTGGCATGCACCCTTTAATAACACTCTTTGGGGCCTTTCGTGAAAAAAATTGGACTCAAAACAGAGAAATTTACCTAAAATATACTAACCACATCAACAAATGAAATGTGATTGCTTGCTTTCCGAAAATGGGGGCGCTACAATTTGGTCTGCCGCCTTTCATTTCAAATTGATATCCGCGGGCTAGTGGATTTAGGGGGGGGGGGGAATTATTCAAAAAATTTGGAGAAATTATTATTTTTTTTTGGGGTGGGGAATAAATATTTAACCCCACAGAGGCGGACAAATGATTGTTTGGAGTGTCGGGCGGAGGGGGGGGGGGGGGGGGGGGTGGTTCTGAAAATATTTCCGTACATTTGCCAAAAAATTGACTCCAAAAATGTTTCGTGTGCGAACAAAAATTTACAAGTGGGGGGGGGGGGGGGGGGGGGCGGGGTGAAAATAATTATCCTGAATGCTGCATACAAAAATAAAAGAAACATATAGAAATGTACATTTGGGGGCAAAGACATGGGTGCATATTCTAAGTAGTCGAAGCTTGCAAATTCCTTAAACATAATAATAAACATAGAAAAGCCCGAATGACGAGACAGACAAAAACATTCGTTGATTTTGTCCCCGTATACCTTTATAATTTATTAATCAAAAGGTATGCATTCTGGTTTTACGACGCCTTTAAAAAAAAAATAACAAAAAGTTATGTGATGTTGACCAAGCTTTCAGGTGCCGCGATTCACCGAGGCCCCATACTCCGGCTTACCGGCTCCCATGTAGGACTCTTATGGGCTCAGATTCCGGTCCATCACACCTCCTTCCCCACCCATCCATATGACCTGAAGGTCAAGCACCATAAAAGGGAGAAACATGGCGGCACCCTAAGCCTTGACTGCTGAGTCAGCCAAACGTGCCATGAACCTGTACGAAAATGCTTACCTGGACTTTACGAGCGGTCCCAGCTGCACTGCGCTTGGCGAGCAAGCCACTGTACAGTTGGTGTTTGGAGACGGTAAACGAATAATGTTCAATGTAGCTTGTCATGTCGTCATGACTCCTTCATTCAGCAGTATTTCGTTCCTTTATCTTTATAGGATTACCTCATGAGTCATAAACTACGTCAGAAGATTCATTGCTATCAAAATGGTCCCAAAATGATCTTATCATTTTTGTAAATCATTTGTTAAATTCTTATGCCTAACATACTACTTGAATGCTGTAAAATTGATTTTATTTAAGAATGTTGCATACATGTACATACATTGTGTTGTTGAACATTAACAGGCAACATCGACTCATGCAAGATTCTTGTAGTACGTTTTATGAGCCAGCATTGAATAAGAATTTAAAATTAAAACAACAATCAAGATGACTTAGCTGGTAACAAAAAAGTTGATACTGATAGTGCAAAAGTAGTTCTATACTAAAATAGAATAGTCTTTATTAAATAAGGTTTAAGATAATAAATAGGAAAGATTTTACTTTAATACCCCCACCAAAATCGGTTAGAAACAGCAAATCTTGGAAAATTACCATCCATTTGTGTTCATAACTGTATAAACACTTGGCACAACCTTTAATTTTGAGAATTTTGTTGGGACATTTTATTGCAATATAGGGGAAGAAAGTTTGTGTTTTCTGTGTTAGAAGTTCTTGGGCTTTTGGCAGTTAGCACCAAGTATAGTTACTCCAAAGTGTGCACATACATGTTGATTTCTTCCTCATTTTTTACAGATTTTGCTAAAATAAATCTTCATGTTTAGACAGTTTTAATTATCAAGGAGGGTTGGTTATTTTCCAAGATTTTGCTGTTCTTGACCGATTTTGGTGGGGGTATTAAAGTAAAATCTTTCCAGTAATTATCACTGTGGAGTCAGTGGTTGTTTAAAAATCATTGTACTAGTGTAAGATTTTTACAGAACAAAAACATGATAAGATCTAAGATCAGCAAGATCTAGACAAGACTGTTGTTTTCTTTGATAAAACAGATGAGACTGGTTATTAATCATTCCCTAAGTTGTTTATTGTGATTGTATGTTCTTATAAAGTACTTCAGTAACCTAATCTACACAGTAATTCCCCCGTTTCAATTTAACATTTATTGAACATTTTCAAAGTTCCCTAAAGTTCCCTAAAATTCCTCTTAATTCCCGTTAAATTCAAAAATTCCCGGTGGAAACTCTCCACTCTGAAAATCCCCGGGAATTTTGCAAAGGCCCTATAAGCCACCCCCACCCACATGTTTGAATTTGGGGATAGACCAAAGCTTTTTTTTCCTAGACTGTTTTTATCCCCCCCCCCCCCCAAAAAAAAAATGTAGATTCAGTGCTAGTGAAAATGAATCTCATATCCAATGTATTGAGCACTGCAGGGTGGGGATGTGTGAGAGGAGGGGATCATTAGATATGTCTATTATTTGGGAGTGATTACTTTTTGATTCATCAGAACAAAGCACAAGAAATTTGTATTGATTTGCAGATTTTCAGCATTAATGGCCTTAAAATAATTTGACTCATTGATTCTGCAGATAATTGTGAATTGATAATAAGCATATTTACTTTTGCCTTCAAAATTGTTGGCTGTATGATGGATTAAAGAATTAAATTAATCTTAATTATTGTCTAATTTATAACTATTTTTTTGGGTGTAATTTGTTACCTGTCCACCAGTGCTCAATGTTACTGAAATTCCCTCTGGATCATCGGCAAGTTTTCTTTTAAGGACCCTTGTTGCCACTTGTTCCTCAGGTTGGCAGGAGTGAACATAAGTTAGTCATTTTGGCTGATAAATAAGTCAAAATGACTAATTTAGATTAGTCAACCCTAAATGACTAATTTAATCAACGCAGGACTAACGTAAAGGCAAACACTGACCAGTTTACGTTAGTCATTGCTGATATTTTGACTAATAAAAATCAGTCACGCAATTTGAGCAAAACTATTTTTTTCCATTGCTTTTTAGTGAAATTTGCCGGGATTAAATTCTTTGCACTAAAAATAGCGTTGATTTTCAGAATTGTATACATTTGAAGCATTTTTGCAGTATGTCTTGAATAAATGATGACACTTTTCATTACCTAGACTATTCTTTAAACAGACTGTTGATCCCTTGTGGATTGTTTGACGAATTATTTATTATTTTATTTGAATCAATGTAAAAAATTACAAATAATGGCGTAAATACTTCGCCTTCACCGAATCGGTGATTCGTCGATCGTGTGACTAAGAACACTATCTTAGCTCTTTGACTAAAAGCAACTGGTAATACGAAAGTGATTAAATCCACGTCCGCAATACCGCGCGCTAAAAAAATCGGCAGAGCCGCCATTTTTTCTAACGGACAGCGTATACAGTAGTCAGTACATGTACGTTGTGCTCTGTCAGTGCAGCTGCGTTTCGCATAACCAGTATTTAATACGAGAATTCTGTTGAAATCATCCTGATGTTTGGTAAATCCTGTTCCTGTTGATATGGCTTTGGAGTTGTTGGATCTCAGGTAAGGCCTAAATCTTTTTACGATTGTAATTTTTGTCGTGAAAATTGTAGTGATTCATTTATCCAATGGAAAATTGCGTATGCTACAATCCCGGCCAAATCTCGTTGGGCCCCCGACCCCCCTGCCCCCGGTCAATGTTGGCTCTCATTGCGCGGAATGCGCTCCGGCTTGATATTACAACATTGAGCGGGGGAGCGGGGGGCGCGGAGGAGGGTATGTTTATCATCACGTGGCCCAAGCATTTTGGCCGGGATTGTCTGAAAGTTCGCCTAGTTTATCTATAAAGAGTTTAAAACACGCAAAATCAACTTTTCAACCCAAATAGTTTGAATTACCTGATTATAGCGCCCCCAAGGGAGATCCCCGTCTAAACATCGAATGCTATTTTAATGCTATAACTAATTAGGTTGTCATAATTTTTGTTTGACCGTTCGGACAACCAAGACGTTAATTACGGGATAAATACGATTGTTTTAACAACAAGTTAAAAAATAGCCCCCAACGCCCTACAGTTGGCACTTGCTACAAGTTGTGGACGTCATCATTGCGACTTTCCTGAACTGAACGTTTGTGGCCTGTTTCCTGAAAATCGCTTGTGAACTTGGGAAAACACGGAAGTCTGGGGGGGGGGGGGGGGGGGGGCAGTAGTCGCCCCTTGGCCGGGATTGTCTGAAAGTTCGCCTAGTTTATCTATAAAGAGTTTAAAACACGCAAAATCAACTTTTCAACCCAAATAGTTTGAATTACCTGATTATAGCGCCCCCAAGGGAGATCCCCGTCTAAACATCGAATGCTATTTTAATAATGATGTCCAACTAATTAGGTTGTCATAATTTTTTTTTGACCGGTCTCCGTACGTACCAAACTAAGCCCGGTCGGGATAGGGTTAACAGAATGACGATTCCTGGCTGTCATGCATTTTGGCCGGGATTGTCTGAAAGTTCGCTTAGTTTATCTATAAAGAGTTTAAAACACGCAAAATCAACTTTTCAACCCAAATAGTTTGAATTACCTGATTATAGCGCCCACAAGGGAGATCCCCGTCTAACCATCGAATGCTATTTTAATAATGATGTCCAACTAATTAGGTTGTCATAATTTTTGTTTGACCGGTCTCCGTACGTACCAAACTAAGCCCGGTCGGGATAGGGTTAACAGAATGACGATTCCTGGCTGTCATGCGCTTGCGCCAGGACTTGTTTTGCAGTGCGCATCGTACACAATGTACCATGGCGATTAGCCATGACATTTTGTCCAATAACTTCACAAAAGACATATTTTGTTAAACGCGAAAAACGCATTATGTTACACAAACATACAAGCCTCTTCCATTTTGTTTCAACTACCTCATTCCATGAATTGTCGGAAAACTCAACGGTTAACCCTCGCCACTAAAAAAATAGAGAAATGACAGACTCTCCTTTACTATTTTGGTGGCGAGGGTTAACCGTTGAATTTTCCGACAAATCACGCAAAGAGACGGCTAAAAAATTGGAAGAGGCTTGTAGTTGGTTTGTGTAGCGTAATGCGATTTTCGCGTTGAACAAAAATTTCTTTTGTAAAGTTATTTGACAAAATGGCATGGTTATTCGTCATGGTACATCGTGTACGATGCGCACTACAAAACAATTGGGATCATCTGTGTCTGGAAATTGAACGGCCAATTAAGCCTCTTTGCATCTGTGACTCACATAGTCTAGTGGTTTGGACATGTACATTCAAATGCAACAGTTGTGGGTTCGAATCCAATCCGAAAAAAAGCCTCTTTTTTTCCACTTCCTTTTCTTTTAATTACTCCTGCACTCGGAAAGCCATGACCATCCATTGCTTCTCACACTTAGGTCTTTTCTAATGTTTTTTGTTGTTGTTTTTTTAGAAAGAAAATTTCAGACATGTCTGAAAGTTCGCCTAGTTTATCTATAAAGAGTTTAAAACACGCAAAATCAACTTTTCAACCCAAATAGTTTGAATTACCTGATTATAGCGCCCCCAAGGGAGATCCCCGTCTAAACATCGAATGCTATTTTAATGCTATAACTAATTAGGTTGTCATAATTTTTGTTTGACCGTTCGGACAACCAAGACGTTAATTACGGGATAAATACGATTGTTTTAACAACAAGTTAAAAAATAGCCCCCAACGCCCTACAGTTGGCACTTGCTACAAGTTGTGGACGTCATCATTGCGACTTTCCTGAACTGAACGTTTGTGGCCTGTTTCCTGAAAATCGCTTGTGAACTTGGGAAAACACGGAAGTCTGGGGGGGGGGGGGGGGCAGTAGTCGCCCCTTGGCCGGGATTGTCTGAAAGTTCGCCTAGTTTATCTATAAAGAGTTTAAAACACGCAAAATCAACTTTTCAACCCAAATAGTTTGAATTACCTGATTATAGCGCCCCCAAGGGAGATCCCCGTCTAAACATCGAATGCTATTTTAATAATGATGTCCAACTAATTAGGTTGTCATAATTTTTTTTGGACCGGTCTCCGTACGTACCAAACTAAGCCCGGTCGGGATAGGGTTAACAGAATGACGATTCCTGGCTGTCATGCATTTTGGCCGGGATTGTCTGAAAGTTCGCTTAGTTTATCTATAAAGAGTTTAAAACACGCAAAATCAACTTTTCAACCCAAATAGTTTGAATTACCTGATTATAGCGCCCCCAAGGGAGATCCCCGTCTAAACATCGAATGCTATTTTAATAATGATGTCCAACTAATTAGGTTGTCATAATTTTGTTTTGACCGGTCTCCGTACGTACCAAACTAAGCCCGGTCGGGATAGGGTTAACAGAATGACGATTCCTGGCTGTCATGCATTTTGGCCGGGATTGTCTGAAAGTTCGCTTAGTTTATCTATAAAGAGTTTAAAACACGCAAAATCAACTTTTCAACCCAAATAGTTTGAATTACCTGATTATAGCGCCCACAAGGGAGATCCCCGTCTAACCATCGAATGCTATTTTAATAAAGATGTCCAACTAATTAGGTTGTCATAATTTTTGTTTGACCGGTCTCCGTACGTACCAAACTAAGCCCGGTCGGGATAGGGTTAACAGAATGACGATTCCTGGCTGTCATGCGCTTGCGCCAGGACTTGTTTTGCAGTGCGCATCGTACACAATGTACCATGGCGATTAGCCATGACATTTTGTCCAATAACTTCACAAAAGACATATTTTGTTAAACGCGAAAAACGCATTATGTTACACAAACATACAAGCCTCTTCCATTTTGTTTCAACTACCTCATTCCATGAATTGTCGGAAAACTCAACGGTTAACCCTCGCCACTAAAAAAATAGAGAAATGACAGACTCTCCTTTACTATTTTGGTGGCGAGGGTTAACCGTTGAATTTTCCGACAAATCACGCAAAGAGACGGCTAAAAAATTGGAAGAGGCTTGTAGGTGGTTTGTGTAGCGTAATGCGATTTTCGCGTTGAACAAAAATTTCTTTTGTAAAGTTATTTGACAAAATGGCATGGTTATTCGTCATGGTACATCGTGTACGATGCGCACTACAAAACAATTGGGATCATCTGTGTCTGGAAATTGAACGGCCAATTAAGCCTCTTGGTATCTGTGACTCACATAGTCTAGTGGTTTGGACATGTACATTCAAATGCAACAGTTGTGGGTTCGAATCCAATCCGAAAAAAAGCCTCTTTTTTTCCACTTCCTTTTCTTTTAATTACTCCTGCACTCGGAAAGCCATGACCATCCATTGCTTCTCACACTTAGGTCTTTTCTAATGTTTTTTGTTGTTGTTTTTTTAGAAAGAAAATTTCAGACATGTCTGAAAGTTCGCCTAGTTTATCTATAAAGAGTTTAAAACACGCAAAATCAACTTTTCAACCCAAATAGTTTGAATTACCTGATTATAGCGCCCCCAAGGGAGATCCCCGTCTAAACATCGAATGCTATTTTAATAATGATGTCCAACTAATTAGGTTGTCATAATTTTGTTTTGACCGGTCTCCGTACGTACCAAACTAAGCCCGGTCGGGATAGGGTTAACAGAATGACGATTCCTGGCTGTCATGCGCTTGCGCCAGGACTTGTTTTGCAGTGCGCATCGTACACAATGTACCATGGCGATTAGCCATGACATTTTGTCCAATAACTTCACAAAAGACATATTTTGTTAAACGCGAAAAACGCATTATGTTACACAAACATACAAGCCTCTTCCATGTACATACATTCAAATGCAACAGTTGTGGGTTCGAATCCAATCCGAAAAAAGCCTCTTTTTTTCCACTTCCTTTTCTTTTAATTACTCCTGCACTCGGAAAGCCATGACCATCCATTGCTTCTCACACTTAGGTCTTTTCTAATGTTTTTTGTTGTTGTTTTTTTAGAAAGAAAATTTCAGACAGTCTGAAAGTTCGCCTAGTTTATCTATAAAGAGTTTAAAACACGCAAAATCAACTTTTCAACCCAAATAGTTTGAATTACCTGATTATAGCGCCCCCAAGGGAGATCCCCGTCTAAACATCGAATGCTATTTTAATGCTATAACTAATTAGGTTGTCATAATTTTTGTTTGACCGTTCGGACAACCAAGACGTTAATTACGGGATAAATACGATTGTTTTAACAACAAGTTAAAAAATAGCCCCCAACGCCCTACAGTTGGCACTTGCTACAAGTTGTGGACGTCATCATTGCGACTTTCCTGAACTGAACGTTTGTGGCCTGTTTCCTGAAAATCGCTTGTGAACTTGGGAAAACACGGAAGTCTGGGGGGGGGGGGGGGCAGTAGTCGCCCCTTGGCCGGGATTGTCTGAAAGTTCGCCTAGTTTATCTATAAAGAGTTTAAAACACGCAAAATCAACTTTTCAACCCAAATAGTTTGAATTACCTGATTATAGCGCCCCCAAGGGAGATCCCCGTCTAAACATCGAATGCTATTTTAATAATGATGTCCAACTAATTAGGTTGTCATAATTTTGTTTTGACCGGTCTCCGTACGTACCAAACTAAGCCCGGTCGGGATAGGGTTAACAGAATGACGATTCCTGGCTGTCATGCGCTTGCGCCAGGACTTGTTTTGCAGTGCGCATCGTACACAATGTACCATGGCGATTAGCCATGACATTTTGTCCAATAACTTCACAAAAGACATATTTTGTTAAACGCGAAAAACGCATTATGTTACACAAACATACAAGCCTCTTCCATGTACATACATTCAAATGCAACAGTTGTGGGTTCGAATCCAATCCGAAAAAAGCCTCTTTTTTTCCACTTCCTTTTCTTTTAATTACTCCTGCACTCGGAAAGCCATGACCATCCATTGCTTCTCACACTTAGGTCTTTTCTAATGTTTTTTGTTGTTGTTTTTTTAGAAAGAAAATTTCAGACAATCCCGGCCAAATCTCGTTGGGCCCCCGACCCCCCTGCCCCCGGTCAATGTTGGCTCTCATTGCGCGGAATGCGCTCCGGCTTGATATTACAACATTGAGCGGGGGAGCGGGGGGCGCGGAGGAGGGTATGTTTATCATCACGTGGCCCAAGCATTTTGGCCGGGATTGTCTGAAAGTTCGCCTAGTTTATCTATAAAGAGTTTAAAACACGCAAAATCAACTTTTCAACCCAAATAGTTTGAATTACCTGATTATAGCGCCCCCAAGGGAGATCCCCGTCTAAACATCGAATGCTATTTTAATGCTATAACTAATTAGGTTGTCATAATTTTTGTTTGACCGTTCGGACAACCAAGACGTTAATTACGGGATAAATACGATTGTTTTAACAACAAGTTAAAAAATAGCCCCCAACGCCCTACAGTTGGCACTTGCTACAAGTTGTGGACGTCATCATTGCGACTTTCCTGAACTGAACGTTTGTGGCCTGTTTCCTGAAAATCGCTTGTGAACTTGGGAAAACACGGAAGTCTGGGGGGGGGGGGGGGGGCAGTAGTCGCCCCTTGGCCGGGATTGTCTGAAAGTTCGCCTAGTTTATCTATAAAGAGTTTAAAACACGCAAAATCAACTTTTCAACCCAAATAGTTTGAATTACCTGATTATAGCGCCCCCAAGGGAGATCCCCGTCTAAACATCGAATGCTATTTTAATAATGATGTCCAACTAATTAGGTTGTCATAATTTTTTTTTGACCGGTCTCCGTACGTACCAAACTAAGCCCGGTCGGGATAGGGTTAACAGAATGACGATTCCTGGCTGTCATGCATTTTGGCCGGGATTGTCTGAAAGTTCGCTTAGTTTATCTATAAAGAGTTTAAAACACGCAAAATCAACTTTTCAACCCAAATAGTTTGAATTACCTGATTATAGCGCCCACAAGGGAGATCCCCGTCTAACCATCGAATGCTATTTTAATAATGATGTCCAACTAATTAGGTTGTCATAATTTTTGTTTGACCGGTCTCCGTACGTACCAAACTAAGCCCGGTCGGGATAGGGTTAACAGAATGACGATTCCTGGCTGTCATGCGCTTGCGCCAGGACTTGTTTTGCAGTGCGCATCGTACACAATGTACCATGGCGATTAGCCATGACATTTTGTCCAATAACTTCACAAAAGACATATTTTGTTAAACGCGAAAAACGCATTATGTTACACAAACATACAAGCCTCTTCCATTTTGTTTCAACTACCTCATTCCATGAATTGTCGGAAAACTCAACGGTTAACCCTCGCCACTAAAAAAATAGAGAAATGACAGACTCTCCTTTACTATTTTGGTGGCGAGGGTTAACCGTTGAATTTTCCGACAAATCACGCAAAGAGACGGCTAAAAAATTGGAAGAGGCTTGTAGGTGGTTTGTGTAGCGTAATGCGATTTTCGCGTTGAACAAAAATTTCTTTTGTAAAGTTATTTGACAAAATGGCATGGTTATTCGTCATGGTACATCGTGTACGATGCGCACTACAAAACAATTGGGATCATCTGTGTCTGGAAATTGAACGGCCAATTAAGCCTCTTTGCATCTGTGACTCACATAGTCTAGTGGTTTGGACATGTACATTCAAATGCAACAGTTGTGGGTTCGAATCCAATCCGAAAAAAAGCCTCTTTTTTTCCACTTCCTTTTCTTTTAATTACTCCTGCACTCGGAAAGCCATGACCATCCATTGCTTCTCACACTTAGGTCTTTTCTAATGTTTTTTGTTGTTGTTTTTTTAGAAAGAAAATTTCAGACATGTCTGAAAGTTCGCCTAGTTTATCTATAAAGAGTTTAAAACACGCAAAATCAACTTTTCAACCCAAATAGTTTGAATTACCTGATTATAGCGCCCCCAAGGGAGATCCCCGTCTAAACATCGAATGCTATTTTAATGCTATAACTAATTAGGTTGTCATAATTTTTGTTTGACCGTTCGGACAACCAAGACGTTAATTACGGGATAAATACGATTGTTTTAACAACAAGTTAAAAAATAGCCCCCAACGCCCTACAGTTGGCACTTGCTACAAGTTGTGGACGTCATCATTGCGACTTTCCTGAACTGAACGTTTGTGGCCTGTTTCCTGAAAATCGCTTGTGAACTTGGGAAAACACGGAAGTCTGGGGGGGGGGGGGGGCAGTAGTCGCCCCTTGGCCGGGATTGTCTGAAAGTTCGCCTAGTTTATCTATAAAGAGTTTAAAACACGCAAAATCAACTTTTCAACCCAAATAGTTTGAATTACCTGATTATAGCGCCCCCAAGGGAGATCCCCGTCTAAACATCGAATGCTATTTTAATAATGATGTCCAACTAATTAGGTTGTCATAATTTTTTTTGGACCGGTCTCCGTACGTACCAAACTAAGCCCGGTCGGGATAGGGTTAACAGAATGACGATTCCTGGCTGTCATGCATTTTGGCCGGGATTGTCTGAAAGTTCGCTTAGTTTATCTATAAAGAGTTTAAAACACGCAAAATCAACTTTTCAACCCAAATAGTTTGAATTACCTGATTATAGCGCCCCCAAGGGAGATCCCCGTCTAAACATCGAATGCTATTTTAATAATGATGTCCAACTAATTAGGTTGTCATAATTTTGTTTTGACCGGTCTCCGTACGTACCAAACTAAGCCCGGTCGGGATAGGGTTAACAGAATGACGATTCCTGGCTGTCATGCATTTTGGCCGGGATTGTCTGAAAGTTCGCTTAGTTTATCTATAAAGAGTTTAAAACACGCAAAATCAACTTTTCAACCCAAATAGTTTGAATTACCTGATTATAGCGCCCACAAGGGAGATCCCCGTCTAACCATCGAATGCTATTTTAATAATGATGTCCAACTAATTAGGTTGTCATAATTTTTGTTTGACCGGTCTCCGTACGTACCAAACTAAGCCCGGTCGGGATAGGGTTAACAGAATGACGATTCCTGGCTGTCATGCGCTTGCGCCAGGACTTGTTTTGCAGTGCGCATCGTACACAATGTACCATGGCGATTAGCCATGACATTTTGTCCAATAACTTCACAAAAGACATATTTTGTTAAACGCGAAAAACGCATTATGTTACACAAACATACAAGCCTCTTCCATTTTGTTTCAACTACCTCATTCCGTGAATTGTCGGAAAACTCAACGGTTAACCCTCGCCACTAAAAAAATAGAGAAATGACAGACTCTCCTTTACTATTTTGGTGGCGAGGGTTAACCGTTGAATTTTCCGACAAATCACGCAAAGAGACGGCTAAAAAATTGGAAGAGGCTTGTAGGTGGTTTGTGTAGCGTAATGCGATTTTCGCGTTGAACAAAAATGTCTTTTGTAAAGTTATTTGACAAAATGGCATGGTTATTCGTCATGGTACATCGTGTACGATGCGCACTACAAAACAATTGGGATCATCTGTGTCTGGAAATTGAACGGCCAATTAAGCCTCTTGGCATCTGTGACTCACATAGTCCAGTGGTTTGGACATGTACATTCAAATGCAACAGTTGTGGGTTCGAATCCAATCCGAAAAAAGCCTCTTTTTTTCCACTTCCTTTTCTTTTAATTACTCCTGCACTCGGAAAGCCATGACCATCCATTGCTTCTCACACTTAGGTCTTTTCTAATGTTTTTTGTTGTTGTTTTTTTAGAAAGAAAATTTCAGACATGTCTGAAAGTTCGCCTAGTTTATCTATAAAGAGTTTAAAACACGCAAAATCAACTTTTCAACCCAAATAGTTTGAATTACCTGATTATAGCGCCCCCAAGGGAGATCCCCGTCTAAACATCGAATGCTATTTTAATAATGATGTCCAACTAATTAGGTTGTCATAATTTTGTTTTGACCGGTCTCCGTACGTACCAAACTAAGCCCGGTCGGGATAGGGTTAACAGAATGACGATTCCTGGCTGTCATGCGCTTGCGCCAGGACTTGTTTTGCAGTGCGCATCGTACACAATGTACCATGGCGATTAGCCATGACATTTTGTCCAATAACTTCACAAAAGACATATTTTGTTAAACGCGAAAAACGCATTATGTTACACAAACATACAAGCCTCTTCCATGTACATACATTCAAATGCAACAGTTGTGGGTTCGAATCCAATCCGAAAAAAGCCTCTTTTTTTCCACTTCCTTTTCTTTTAATTACTCCTGCACTCGGAAAGCCATGACCATCCATTGCTTCTCACACTTAGGTCTTTTCTAATGTTTTTTGTTGTTGTTTTTTTAGAAAGAAAATTTCAGACAATCCCGGCCAAATCTCGTTGGGCCCCCGACCCCCCTGCCCCCGGTCAATGTTGGCTCTCATTGCGCGGAATGCGCTCCGGCTTGATATTACAACATTGAGCGGGGGAGCGGGGGGCGCGGAGGAGGGTATGTTTATCATCACGTGGCCCAAGCATTTTGGCCGGGATTGTCTGAAAGTTCGCCTAGTTTATCTATAAAGAGTTTAAAACACGCAAAATCAACTTTTCAACCCAAATAGTTTGAATTACCTGATTATAGCGCCCCCAAGGGAGATCCCCGTCTAAACATCGAATGCTATTTTAATGCTATAACTAATTAGGTTGTCATAATTTTTGTTTGACCGTTCGGACAACCAAGACGTTAATTACGGGATAAATACGATTGTTTTAACAACAAGTTAAAAAATAGCCCCCAACGCCCTACAGTTGGCACTTGCTACAAGTTGTGGACGTCATCATTGCGACTTTCCTGAACTGAACGTTTGTGGCCTGTTTCCTGAAAATCGCTTGTGAACTTGGGAAAACACGGAAGTCTGGGGGGGGGGGGGGGGCAGTAGTCGCCCCTTGGCCGGGATTGTCTGAAAGTTCGCCTAGTTTATCTATAAAGAGTTTAAAACACGCAAAATCAACTTTTCAACCCAAATAGTTTGAATTACCTGATTATAGCGCCCCCAAGGGAGATCCCCGTCTAAACATCGAATGCTATTTTAATAATGATGTCCAACTAATTAGGTTGTCATAATTTTTTTTTGACCGGTCTCCGTACGTACCAAACTAAGCCCGGTCGGGATAGGGTTAACAGAATGACGATTCCTGGCTGTCATGCATTTTGGCCGGGATTGTCTGAAAGTTCGCTTAGTTTATCTATAAAGAGTTTAAAACACGCAAAATCAACTTTTCAACCCAAATAGTTTGAATTACCTGATTATAGCGCCCACAAGGGAGATCCCCGTCTAACCATCGAATGCTATTTTAATAATGATGTCCAACTAATTAGGTTGTCATAATTTTTGTTTGACCGGTCTCCGTACGTACCAAACTAAGCCCGGTCGGGATAGGGTTAACAGAATGACGATTCCTGGCTGTCATGCGCTTGCGCCAGGACTTGTTTTGCAGTGCGCATCGTACACAATGTACCATGGCGATTAGCCATGACATTTTGTCCAATAACTTCACAAAAGACATATTTTGTTAAACGCGAAAAACGCATTATGTTACACAAACATACAAGCCTCTTCCATTTTGTTTCAACTACCTCATTCCATGAATTGTCGGAAAACTCAACGGTTAACCCTCGCCACTAAAAAAATAGAGAAATGACAGACTCTCCTTTACTATTTTGGTGGCGAGGGTTAACCGTTGAATTTTCCGACAAATCACGCAAAGAGACGGCTAAAAAATTGGAAGAGGCTTGTAGGTGGTTTGTGTAGCGTAATGCGATTTTCGCGTTGAACAAAAATTTCTTTTGTAAAGTTATTTGACAAAATGGCATGGTTATTCGTCATGGTACATCGTGTACGATGCGCACTACAAAACAATTGGGATCATCTGTGTCTGGAAATTGAACGGCCAATTAAGCCTCTTTGCATCTGTGACTCACATAGTCTAGTGGTTTGGACATGTACATTCAAATGCAACAGTTGTGGGTTCGAATCCAATCCGAAAAAAAGCCTCTTTTTTTCCACTTCCTTTTCTTTTAATTACTCCTGCACTCGGAAAGCCATGACCATCCATTGCTTCTCACACTTAGGTCTTTTCTAATGTTTTTTGTTGTTGTTTTTTTAGAAAGAAAATTTCAGACATGTCTGAAAGTTCGCCTAGTTTATCTATAAAGAGTTTAAAACACGCAAAATCAACTTTTCAACCCAAATAGTTTGAATTACCTGATTATAGCGCCCCCAAGGGAGATCCCCGTCTAAACATCGAATGCTATTTTAATGCTATAACTAATTAGGTTGTCATAATTTTTGTTTGACCGTTCGGACAACCAAGACGTTAATTACGGGATAAATACGATTGTTTTAACAACAAGTTAAAAAATAGCCCCCAACGCCCTACAGTTGGCACTTGCTACAAGTTGTGGACGTCATCATTGCGACTTTCCTGAACTGAACGTTTGTGGCCTGTTTCCTGAAAATCGCTTGTGAACTTGGGAAAACACGGAAGTCTGGGGGGGGGGGGGCAGTAGTCGCCCCTTGGCCGGGATTGTCTGAAAGTTCGCCTAGTTTATCTATAAAGAGTTTAAAACACGCAAAATCAACTTTTCAACCCAAATAGTTTGAATTACCTGATTATAGCGCCCCCAAGGGAGATCCCCGTCTAAACATCGAATGCTATTTTAATAATGATGTCCAACTAATTAGGTTGTCATAATTTTTTTTGGACCGGTCTCCGTACGTACCAAACTAAGCCCGGTCGGGATAGGGTTAACAGAATGACGATTCCTGGCTGTCATGCATTTTGGCCGGGATTGTCTGAAAGTTCGCTTAGTTTATCTATAAAGAGTTTAAAACACGCAAAATCAACTTTTCAACCCAAATAGTTTGAATTACCTGATTATAGCGCCCCCAAGGGAGATCCCCGTCTAAACATCGAATGCTATTTTAATAATGATGTCCAACTAATTAGGTTGTCATAATTTTGTTTTGACCGGTCTCCGTACGTACCAAACTAAGCCCGGTCGGGATAGGGTTAACAGAATGACGATTCCTGGCTGTCATGCATTTTGGCCGGGATTGTCTGAAAGTTCGCTTAGTTTATCTATAAAGAGTTTAAAACACGCAAAATCAACTTTTCAACCCAAATAGTTTGAATTACCTGATTATAGCGCCCACAAGGGAGATCCCCGTCTAACCATCGAATGCTATTTTAATAATGATGTCCAACTAATTAGGTTGTCATAATTTTTGTTTGACCGGTCTCCGTACGTACCAAACTAAGCCCGGTCGGGATAGGGTTAACAGAATGACGATTCCTGGCTGTCATGCGCTTGCGCCAGGACTTGTTTTGCAGTGCGCATCGTACACAATGTACCATGGCGATTAGCCATGACATTTTGTCCAATAACTTCACAAAAGACATATTTTGTTAAACGCGAAAAACGCATTATGTTACACAAACATACAAGCCTCTTCCATTTTGTTTCAACTACCTCATTCCGTGAATTGTCGGAAAACTCAACGGTTAACCCTCGCCACTAAAAAAATAGAGAAATGACAGACTCTCCTTTACTATTTTGGTGGCGAGGGTTAACCGTTGAATTTTCCGACAAATCACGCAAAGAGACGGCTAAAAAATTGGAAGAGGCTTGTAGGTGGTTTGTGTAGCGTAATGCGATTTTCGCGTTGAACAAAAATGTCTTTTGTAAAGTTATTTGACAAAATGGCATGGTTATTCGTCATGGTACATCGTGTACGATGCGCACTACAAAACAATTGGGATCATCTGTGTCTGGAAATTGAACGGCCAATTAAGCCTCTTGGCATCTGTGACTCACATAGTCCAGTGGTTTGGACATGTACATTCAAATGCAACAGTTGTGGGTTCGAATCCAATCCGAAAAAAGCCTCTTTTTTTCCACTTCCTTTTCTTTTAATTACTCCTGCACTCGGAAAGCCATGACCATCCATTGCTTCTCACACTTAGGTCTTTTCTAATGTTTTTTGTTGTTGTTTTTTTAGAAAGAAAATTTCAGACATGTCTGAAAGTTCGCCTAGTTTATCTATAAAGAGTTTAAAACACGCAAAATCAACTTTTCAACCCAAATAGTTTGAATTACCTGATTATAGCGCCCCCAAGGGAGATCCCCGTCTAAACATCGAATGCTATTTTAATAATGATGTCCAACTAATTAGGTTGTCATAATTTTGTTTTGACCGGTCTCCGTACGTACCAAACTAAGCCCGGTCGGGATAGGGTTAACAGAATGACGATTCCTGGCTGTCATGCGCTTGCGCCAGGACTTGTTTTGCAGTGCGCATCGTACACAATGTACCATGGCGATTAGCCATGACATTTTGTCCAATAACTTCACAAAAGACATATTTTGTTAAACGCGAAAAACGCATTATGTTACACAAACATACAAGCCTCTTCCATGTACATACATTCAAATGCAACAGTTGTGGGTTCGAATCCAATCCGAAAAAAGCCTCTTTTTTTCCACTTCCTTTTCTTTTAATTACTCCTGCACTCGGAAAGCCATGACCATCCATTGCTTCTCACACTTAGGTCTTTTCTAATGTTTTTTGTTGTTGTTTTTTTAGAAAGAAAATTTCAGACAATCCCGGCCAAATCTCGTTGGGCCCCCGACCCCCCTGCCCCCGGTCAATGTTGGCTCTCATTGCGCGGAATGCGCTCCGGCTTGATATTACAACATTGAGCGGGGGAGCGGGGGGCGCGGAGGAGGGTATGTTTATCATCACGTGGCCCAAGCATTTTGGCCGGGATTGTAGGTCTACATGTACTGTCATGTAGTAGGGTGTTATAATACAAAATAAACGGATATCAAACGGAAAGATTTTACTTTAATACCCCCCCACCAAAATCGGTTAGAAACAGCAAATCTTGGAAAATAACCATTCATTTGTTTTCATAATTATATAATAAACACTTGGCACAACTTTTAATTTTGAGAATTCTGTTGGGACAGTTTAGTGCAATATAGGGGAAGAAATGTGTGTTTTCTGTGTTAGAACTAGAAGTTCTTGGCAGTTGGCACCATGTATAGTCACGCCAAGTGTGCACATACATGTTGATTTTTTCCTAATTTTTTACAGATTTTGCTGAAATAAATCTTGAAATAACAGGTTGTGCCACATGTTTAGACAGTTGTTGTCAAGGAGTGTTGGTTATTTTTCAAGATTTTGCTGTTCTTTACCGATTTTGGTGGGGGTATTAAAGTAAAATCTTTCCAACCACAGTTGAAAAACCAAACTGGTTTATTGGTAAACTATGGGTCAACTCGTACCCGAGTCAACTCGTACCCGAGTCAACTCGTACCCGAGTCAACTCGTACCCGAGTCAACTCGTACCCGAGTCAACTCGTACCCGAGTCTACTCGTACCCGAGTCTAATCGTACCCGAGTCAACTCGTACCCGAGTCAACTCGTACCCGAGTCAACTCGTACCCGAGTCAACTCGTACCCGAGTCAACTCGTACCCCAAAATTTGCACCCAAGTCAACTCGTACCCAAGTCAACTCGTACGCATGGTACAATTGTGTAGGCCTCCCCTCGGGTTCGTTTTTTTGTTTTTTACAAATTATAAAACGGTTTAGGTAGGCCCTTAAACTTAAAGGGTTTGTTTTTCCTTTTTTCTTTTTACATTAAAAAAAACCGGTAATTTGGTAAACCTTAAAGGGTTTTTTTTTTTATATTTTTTTTTATGGTAATTGATTGGACGTTATGTACACAAATCGAAAAGTCAATCATTATGAATTATCTAAAAATAGAAGAGGGAGAAGCATAAGAAAGTATCATTCAGAATATTAAAACGAAAGCAGATAATAATTCAAACCAATGCAAAAAAAACTAAATAATGCGACATTCTCCATGAAAGATGTTCGCACAGTTATCCGTTACCAGTCGTCCAGTTTCTGAGGAAAAAAAAGATATGAAGTTTTAAATATTAAAAAGACAGTGGGCATATATGAAAACTTATTAATACTAAATCATGCACAGAGAGCTAGGGAGTTGACTGTGGGTACGAGTTGACCGGGGGTACGAGTTGACCCAAAATCGGTTTATTGATATGCGCATTATGGGCTTGTGTATTTTCTCCCAAATAATTGTTTTTGTTTGGGGGGGGGGGGATCTTGAGTGTTTGTAATATGCATACCCGGACCCATGTGGGATGTCGACAACTCAACCGTTGGCCGACTCGACTGTTTACCAAGTCTCCGTTCCTCAACGGACGACTTGTCTCAACGGATGACTTAAATTCCCATTTGATGCGAAGGCGGTCGAGTTGTCCGAGCTCCCACATGTGATACATGCACATGATAATCATTATGCACAGACAACTCGATTGTCTGTGCATAATAAAAGACTAGTCGTCTGTTAAGAATATGCCTAGCACAGTCAAGTTGTCTCCATGTCAAAGTCAACGGACGAGTTGGTAAATGATAGTTCTTGCACTAGTCCAGTTGTCTCCACGGTCGAGTTGTCTCAGTCTGACATTCATAATCAGCATATGGATGAAGTATTTTTACACCACGGCACAGTTTGGATTATAAACATAATTTGGCAGTATAATATGCTCGGTTATGTGAAAATTAGGTTTTGTTCACATGGTTTTTTATCATTGTCTAAATGAAGTGAAAAAAACCCAAAAGTGTCAACCGATCCATCAGAAAATTATACAAGCTTACTAAGTAAAATGATTAAAATAGCTGTAAACATGTTCAATTCTGTTGTCCAGCATGTCTCTTCCTTTTTTGTAATTTGAACTGTTAAAAAAACCTACGGTTGGCGAAAATTTTAAAAAGGAATGGCGGCCATCTTTAAATCAAAAAGTGCCTCCTTCCTTTAAAAAAAAAAACCTGCACAATAAACATTTTTTTTACTTGGCCTTAGCTACCTAGGTACATGTATGGCATTTGTATGCTAACTTTTTTCAAAGCAACATGTATAACATGCTATTTGTCTATGATTCTATTTTACTCTCAGGTGTTCCACAACTGTGACGAGATCTCCAAGCCAAGTTGTGGAAGGATTCTGCCAGCAGAAAGCTCTCAGTCCTGCTCCCAGACAAAAGCCACCGGAGGAACTGCTCACTAGCTACTTGGTAGTGCAAGCTCTCGGCAGTGAACCACCCCCCCCCCCCCCCCCCTCCCTGAGAAGGATCATCCTCAGTGACTTGGCTGTGAAGGGGAATCTTTTTCCCACCATTTGGCTAAGAGACGACATGAGTTGATTCTGCAAGCAAAATGTTCTCGGTCCTACTCTCAGACGTTAAGCCAACAGAGCAACTGTGTTGCAGCTACATGTACCCGGTAATGCAGGCTCGGGGCAGTGGACCCCCCCCTTCCTCTGAGTAGGATCATCTGTAGCGACATTGCTGTCGAGGGAGAATCTGTTCCACCATTTGGTCTAAGAGACGACACAAGTTGATTATCAGTCGACCCCTCAGCCTAGAGCCAACAGAGCAACTGTGTTGTAGCTACATGTACCCAATAATGCAGGCTCAGGGCAGTGAACCATCCTCCCTCTGAGCAGGATCATCTGTAGCGACATGGCTGTGGAGGGTGAATTTTTTCCCGCTTTTGGTCTAAGAAATGACATGAGTTGTCCTCTTTGGGAGAAGCTGACACCTGGACTGGAACTCGAACCTACATGTACTAGATAATATCCTTTGGAACTGTTCGTACCCCGAGTGAAGGAGTCTCAGAAACATCCAGGCCTGGACTTTTATCGTGCATATATATTATGTGTTAAATGGGACTTGAAGGTTTGCATGGTGGACATGAACAAAGTATGGAAGGTTTGCGGTATCACCATGTAAACTTGATCTTTCTTCTATTTGTGTGGTTCTGAGAAGAACCAATTTTTTTTACTTGTTGGTTTTTACTCAGCGTTTTAAACAGTATTCTCTGTTCTTCATCAGTCTTCTGATGATGAACAGAGCATACTGTTTGAAACGTTAAGTTAAAACTGGTTCCTCTCAGAACTACACAACTCAAAAAGAGATAAATTTTACATGGTTATGGTGGCCCTGAAGGGACATAATCATTCGTGAATATCTTTGTGACGTCGTGAATTTATTCACGACTGGTCCTGAATATTTTTCGCAATCTGAATTCTCCTTCATCATCTCCATTGAAGTTTTTGATACAACGTACGATGGAGCATGCTATAGTATGCAACGGCCATCATTGACCATGATAATGCGTGAATTGTATGTAATAACGCCCTTTAATTGCCCGCTCGGTGAAATACCCTCCAAGCTACTAAAAAAATATTTGCGACAAAATTCACGACCAGTCATGAACAATTTGCAACATCGTGGATTTGTTTCATGATGTCGTGAAAATATTCACCACCAGTCGTGAATAAATTCACGAAGTCGCAAACAATATTCGCGACCGATTATGGCCCTTCAGGGCCACTATACATGGTGTTACCTCAAACCTTCCATACTTCATATTACATGTATGTGTTTTCCTAAATTGTATTCTTAAATTCTTTCCAAAAATATTCAGTTGGAATTCGTGTTATTAAATTGAGTAAGAAACCATCTTTAGGTCAGACTGCTCTTCTAAGAGTTAAGAACGATATTCTCCGGGCAGTTGACGATAAGCGTGGTGTGTTCCTTGTTTTCCTTGATCTCTCTGCAGCATTCGACACTATAGACTATGATGTTTTATTCCACCGCCTTCAGTCCATCGGTGTTACTGGTCCAGCCCTGCAATGGATTAGATCATATATATGTCATCGAACACAGACTGTGAACATCAATGGATCTTTATCATCTCCCATCTCACTTTCTTCTGGCGTCCCTCAAGGATCAGTATTAGGTCCCTTATTCTTCACAATATACTCCGAGCCTATTGCCGCTATTGTACGGAGGCATCAACTTCAAGTTCATTGCTATGCAGACGACACACAGATATATGGATCGTTTCATCTAGGAAACCAAGACGACGAACATTCCGTGAGACAGCGTATTGAACAATGTGTTTGTGATCTTAAGCAATGGATGACCAGGAATAAATTAAAATTTAACGACGACAAGACCGAACTTCTAATTATCACTTCCAAACGTAGCCAGGATAAAATCAGATGCAACCAGATGCAATTTGGGACTTCTAATATTCAACGTTCTACGACTGCGCGTAATCTTGGCATTATGTTTGACAGCACGATGTCAATGGAATCGCATGTCAAGAAAGTTTGCCAAACGTCATACTACCATATTAGAAACATCAACAGCATCCGCCGAATCCTGACTGATGAGTCGGCTGCCATCCTTATCCATGCTCTCGTGACATCAAGGTTGGATAATGGCAACTCACTTCTGTTTGGAATCACCAACACTCTCATGTGCAAACTTCAACATGTTCAAAACACTGCGGCTCGTGTCTTATCCCGAACACGGAAATTTGACCACATTACTCCAGTCCTGAGAAATCTTCACTGGCTTCCAGTCAAACAGAGGGTTGCCTTCAAAATAATCCTACTTACCTGGAAAGCCCTCAATGACAGCGCACCAACATATCTGCAGGATCTCTTCACCCAGTATTCCCCTAATCGCCACCTAAGGTCATCTGACAAACATCTTCTTGTGACACCAAGAACTAGAACATCGTATGGGGACTATGCCTTCTCAGTTACGGCGCCCACTCTATGGAACTCTTTGCCTCAGGAAATTCGTAGCTGTCAATCTTTACATACCTTCAAATGCCTTCTTAAAACATTTCTGTTTAACTCAACTTATAATTAGATTGCTGGTTTTGTTTCAAGTATACATACATGTACATGTATAATTAATTATTTGTAGAGTTCTGGACAGTTTCTTTTCTTCAAGCGCCTCGGAATATGTCTACATAGATAGATGGCGCTTTACAAATGCTTGTATTATTATTATTATTATTACTAGTCCCTAAGCATATTTCTAAGGAACAAAAGTCTTGCCAAGGACAGCAGAATTTAATTCACAATGTTTCATTTACTTCTCATGAGTATTAAGTGTCAACAATTATACTTGGTAATTTACTTAAATCTGTAAAAGTCGCTTGTGTTTGGGAAAAAAATCTTGCCAGTGATGACAGGATTTCATTTACAGGTTCTATTTTCCTCATTTAATTACAATCAATTTGTGGCAACATGAATTTCATATTCTTTAATTCAATTCCGGTTGCATTGGAATAAGACTATTTGAAAAGATTATGACTCGTTTGCTTCATTTTCTTTTGTTTTTACAGGAAATAAAACCTTAGTCACATGACTATTGTAATTAGTCATCATTTTGAATGACTAACTGCAAAAGTCAGGTGACTAACGTTTAGTCCTTTCAGACATCAGTTAGATTTAATCAGAAGACTAATTAATTTTAGTCTTTTTGACTAACTTATGACTAATATTCGACTAATAAATATTAGTCATCTGTCTTGATGACTAACTTTAGTTGGTCCTTTCAGACATAGGGCAGGACTAACTTTTATTAGTCAAAATGACTAACTTATGTTTACAGTGTGCAGGAGTGACACTTGGCATTGAGAACACTTGACACAGGCATGTCTCATTGTCTGCTGAATACAGTCGGATGCTAGTGTTATATACCCTCAAAGTCTACTGGAATCTTGCACTTGGAACAATTTGCATTCTCCTGGGGGGGGAGGGGGGGGGGGGGGATAGTAAAAAGTCCTTAATGCATCACAAACAGAAAACGTGGCAGCATTCGGCCTGCACAGGTTTCGTGAGGAACGTGCTGCAGAAAGGACACGTATAGATCTCACAAGTTGCTGTGAATTTGTCAGTCATGTCTAAAGTGCTCGCAATATGTATTGTTTTCAAGTCTTGTTTCTTGGTTTGCGAGCGTTGTTTCAGTGCCTTACCCATCTTCGGCTTTGTTGGTCGCCCTCCCTTGCTCTGACTTACAAACATAGTGCAGACAGCACACTTCTCTTCAGTATGGGGGAGGGGGCGGCATGTGATTCTTTGCCTTGTTTTTGTCTTGAAAATTTGTCGTAGCACAACTTGCAGAAAGTTGAGGGATGAAAATCGGAATCATCTTTAAGCACATCAGTTTGAAAAACCTCTTTAATTTAGAAAGTGTAGCTACCCACGGGTAGCGGCTTTGAATCTCTTACTGAAGATGTATTCTTCACATTTCTGCTTCCACAAAGCCGACAGAGCTTTTCAAGATAAATTTAAATGTTTCTCTTTTAAATTACCCGCCATGTCGCACAATCCTTTCTCAGAAACTTTGCATTTAATCGAATCTATCTTACAATCGATTCCAGTAAAATTATATGAACGCATACTATTGAAATAAATTCGGAGTTTCGATATAAAGAATCGATACTGTGCAGCGATTTCTGTACGGTATTTTCCGGGTCTGCAAGTTCAAATTCAACTGACGTTTTTGACACAACTGCCAAAGGAGCCGATTTGCAATGACCATTATAATAAAAATATGTTTTCGTTCTCTCTGAAAAATGTACTGAAATTTGTGGGGAAACTTATTTCTTTGAGAAATTAAGGGCGAAATACAAAGCATGAAATACGTATTTTTGACTTTTTCATGACCGGTACCGGTCTATTTAATTTTCTTATCCTGCAAATAAAATTACATTCATTCGCAAAAATGATCTTAAAATGCATGATCTGTCATTATTATTTCCAAATATTTGAAAAGTGGATCGTAACAAAAGCTAAAATGCTTTGTAAAAGCTCTTTCTTTTTTGTGAGGAATTGCTAGAGACAGCGCAAATAGCGTCGTCTGCTAGCGACGTCGTGTGCTTCACAGCCGTAGTGCGCATGTGCGTCTAAAAACCACTAATTGCCTGTTGAGTGAATGGGACGCGAACATCCCCCTTTTCGCATGGTGTACGCAATATCTACAACCCCCCACCTCTCTCTTCCCCCCACCCCCCCCCCCCCCCCCCCCCCCCCCCCTTTGTGCGTACTTATGGACGGCCCCTGTTTCTCAAACACTGGCTTCGGCTTCCGCTTCGGCTTTTAACGCTAATTCCGGCTTCGTCTCCAGCATTGACACCAATCTGAAGCCTTGAATAAGTAAATATTTTAACAGACTCATCAGGCTCCGGTGTCATGCCAAAAAGTGTCCGCTCATTAGCATACTGCTCTCTGATTAGTCAAGTGGGTATTTCGTCATCGCGATACCGGAAGCTTGCTAAATAGTGTCCGGGTGTACACGTACGTAGCTATCAACGCTGCGTGACGATAAGTTCTCATTAAAAATGGGATTTTGGAGAGGAGAACATTGGGAGAATTATGAAGGGGGAACATAAGTAACAAGCAGACAGTATGATAAAATTGAACTGCCTGTCAAGAAAAAAAAGTGAATAAAAACTCATCCAACGATTCAAAATAGTCGCTGGTAATATACTGTGGCGGGAACTATTCCGTTACCCGATCCGCAGTCCCTTCTCCCTCGAACAACCCTCTGGCTTAGGATCAGTACCCCAGCAGCCGGGAATGCAGGCCCGTTTGGATGGAAATATACCGCCCATACGCGTAGCAGCACTCACCCACGCCTCTCAACCTCTAAGATGGACAAGGACAGACCAATAACAACACAAGAGTCAAGGACCTCAATTACTGATTGATTTATTAACACAGAACATGTCATGCGATGGACCCCCGTTGAATTACAATTTAGCCTCTTATAATTAACCATTGGTCTCCGAGCCTCTCAATCAATTGTTCTACATTGGTAGCCTCTCGCACTAAGCGCTACGGCAAGGCAGTGCTGGGCAGCATGGCGCAGCCTGGCTGGGGAGTAGCCTCTGAGTCCCGTGAAACCGTACGCCTCTAGCGTTATAGCGCGTAATCCGCCTCCTTTATCCGTCCTCGACCGTCCCGAGTCTCCTCCCTCGAGGCGGCGGGTATGTGAGCGCGCACTCTCGGCTCCGTCCGTTACCATCGGCAGATAGCTGTACGTCGCTCCGCCTCCAGTAGCCTCCGCGGACTTCGTAACCCCAACCCAGCCCGACTTCACCGTACCGTCCAGCAGGCCGTCAGCCCCGCCAGCTAGTGCCTACCGTCTTTCCCTGTAGATGGTTGTGCTTTGTGCTTGGCGAGTGAGCAAGTCAGTCCAGCCAGAGAGAGCATATGGCAAGAGCGTATGTGGCAACTGCCCTGCGGCCTTATATAGGGGCCCGCAGCTGCTAGCGCGCCCTCTTTGACTACGCCTGCTATAGCAATTTGCGCCACAAAGCCTCCTTCTTAGCATGAACGTCCTCGTTCATAACAGCTTAAGACCTGAGATTCAAAGCAAATTACTCACAAATTCCCATCTAACTTTAAATAAAACGACAGGTCCATAATTTCAACACATCGGCGCCTCTTTATACATGCGCCTTATACAAAAATAAATAGATATAATTAGCTATATAAAACTTTAAGAAAACTTTTATAAAATTGATATAGAACTTTAAGAAACGGTGGCTTAGAAAAACGAGCCTAACCCAGGAACTGTTCGAACACGTTGCCTCTGTACTCTTCGGATGCGCTGTTACTCTTTGCGGAAGTCTTGGTGGAACTGAACATCGTACACCCTCTCCAATCGCTGCTCATGAACTTTCACTCCCTCCTTGTACTCGAAGGTGGTCAATACCTCCTTCACCCGGGTAACCTTGCCCCTCAGTACCTCTTCAAGAGGTGTCAAGTGGATTGGGCGTAGATCCTTTCTGATGTTCTCAGCTGCTCTGTCGTTAGATGCTGCCTCAGCCGGCTTCTGTGTTGGCAACACCTCCACCTCATCTTCACTGCAATCCGCGTCATCCTGCTGGGTCATTAAGAGCATCCCCCGAGGCTTACCACCAAGCGGCTTACACACTGGGGCTGACGTATCCTCTAACAAGGACAAGGAGGCCGGTGACCAAGACAGTCCTCCAATCGCCTCCGGTCCTACAATCGAGAGATCCAAGGGGCCTCCTTGAGCAACTGTATCCGGATCAGCGGACTTACGTTTGGCTGGTGGTTCCTCCTGTGCCTCCGGTTCGCTTTTTGTTGGTCGCTTCTCTCCTTGTAGTTGCTCGTTGATGTCGTCGTCTTTTTGGTGAAGTACGCGTAGTGCCTCTTCCCATGTCTCGGCATCTCCGAGATCCTTCACCTCCTTTATCACCATCCGTCTGGTCTCCTTTGACCCGTCTTCTCCATCTTCCAAACGTAGCCTCTGTGCCCGCTCTCCCTTAGTCTCCAAGGGGAGCGTATCCACCTCAAGGATGTGGGCCTCGTGATTCTGGCGATAGTGTCTTCTCAAGTTATCCTTCCTCGTACTCTTGAAGGGACACCGTACACACCAAGCGAAGAGCTTAGGCCCATGATCCACCTGTCTATGTCGGGCCAGGCTGGGCATGTGCTGGAACGTCAGCGAGCACTCTTCACACTGGAACTTCCTCTTATCCTTATCCTTCATCGTGTTCAGTCGTCGTCGTCGTCTTAAGTAAACAAAAAAAAATAAAAAAAAATTGTTAAATAACTGAATTCCTTTCCCTCCGCGGGTTTCTTCGATTCTGGCTTACAGGAACAATCTCCGTGTCCTACACAGTCTCAACATTTACTTCTCTGTCACTAACCCCCATGTCAAGTACTGGGTCAGTTTGTGTGTCCTTCTCTACACCTCTGTCAGGAATCGTTCCCTCGTCACTCCTCTGGTGATGCCTCCCTACAGGCGATCGTTCCTGATCCATATGAGGCGGAGTTTCAGTGACTTGCCTCGGAGGTTCTGTCCGCCACGACTCCATTGGAGGGCCTTGGTAAGGCTTCAATCGGTCGAAATGAACCACAAGCATCCTCCCTCTGGGTTTGACCTGAATCCTATAGTTTACGTCTGACAGCTTCTTTATGATAAGGTACGGCCCTTCCCATCTTGAAACTAACTTTTGGGAGGCCCCTTTCTTCCTTGCATGGTTATACAACCAGACGAAGTTACCTACATCATAACCTACACCCTCAACTACTCTTCTGTCATACGACATCTTTTGGCGTCTAGCACTAGTCTTGGTTTGTTCCCTGGCTCGCTCGTGGACCTTTTGCATCCTCCTGCGCAACTCCTCTCCGTAGTCTGTCTTTGGTTCCATAGCCTCGTCAGGAGGAAGCGTTTCAGTAGTAAGGTCCACTGGGAGCATAACCTCCCTGCCCAGCATGAGCATGTTCGGAGTCTCGCCTGTTGATTCTTGTGGAACTGATCTGTATGCGAATGTAGCAAAGGGGAGTTGTTGGTCCCAGTCCCTCTGGTTACGATGGGGGTCCAGCATCATCGACACCGTATCAATAAGTGTTTTGTTATACCGTTCCACTAGTCCATCCGATTTGGGGTTGTAGGCAACCGTACGAGTCTTCTGAATGCCTAATATCCGACACATCTCGGCGAAGACGTCCGCCTCAAAGTTTCGACCCTGATCAGAGTGCAATTCTTTTGGAACGCCATATCGGCAAACGAAGTTCTCTACAAATGCCTTGGCCACCGTCTCGGCTGTACTGTCGGGGAGGGCGTAAGCCTCCATCCACTTGGTGAAGTAGTCGGCTATAACCAACACCCATCTGTTGCCTCCTTCGCTTTCCGGCATTGGGCCGACGAGATCTAACGCCACCCTTTCCATTGTTGCGCCCATTCGGTACTGTCTGAGTGGTGCACGCCTCTTCCGAGCGGGTGACTTCCGTTTTGCACAGACATTGCATTTCCTGCACCAAGCTCTCACGTCCGCAGCAATTCCTGACCAGTAATATCTCAACCTCAATTTGGCAAGTGTACGACTGATTCCAAAATGTCCTCCGGTTTTCCCTCCATGCAACTCATCCATCTTCGCCTCTCGAAGGTTGACTGGGAGGACTATCTGCCACTTTACCTCCCTACCGTCGTTCGATTCCCAGCGCCGACATAGCACTGACTGTCTCATCTCTAGCTGGCCCCATTGCAACCAATAAACGTTGACCGCAGGTGTACGGGAGGACATGCTCTTCCAATCTGGTCTCTGGTCCGACTCCTCTTTCCTAAGTACCACCCAGGCAATGGAGGGGTCTTTCAGCTGACCCTCCCGCAAGTCTTCTTTGGTAACGTTTGGCTCGACAACAACTACTCTCACATTCGCTGGCACGGGTGACTCTAAATTCTCGTCGTCTACTCGTCCACACTGCTTGCATGGTCGACGTGACAGGCTGTCAGCGTTTCCATGTTTCTTTCCAGGGCGATGCAGTATTTCATAGTTGTACTGCCCAAGCACTTCCAGCCATCGAGCTATTTGCCCCTCCGGGTTCTTAAAAGTGACCAACCACTTTAATGCCGCATGATCCGTCCGTACCGTTATCTGTTGTCCGTATAGGTATTGCTTGAAGTGCTTGAGGTAGACAACAACTGCAAGGAGTTCTCTGCGCGTCACGCAGTAATTCCTCTCGGGCTTGAGAGTGTGCGGCTTGCGTATGCTATGACGCGCTCCTCCCCATTTTGCACCTGGGACAACACAGCTCCTATGCCGACTCCGCTAGCATCTGTATCCAGTATAAACTTGCCTCTGGCCTCTGGGTATGCCAGTATTGGCGCCTCCTGCAGGTGAGTCTTCAAGGTTTGAAATGCCTCCTGGCATTCGTCGCTCCAGTGGAAGACACGTGCTTTCTCAGTTAGACTGTGGAGCGGGCGTGCCACGTCAGCAAAGCCTCTTATAAATCTCCTATAGTAGGAGGCTAGCCCAAGAAAACTCCTCACTCCTCGGACGTCTGTCGGCGTTGGCCAAGATCTTATCGCCTCCAGCTTGTCTGGGTCGGTAGATACTCCCTCTGGGGACACCACATGCCCCAGATACTTAACCTGCTCTCGGAAGAGGTGGCATTTCCCTGGTTTCAATTTTAGTCCAGCCTCACGAAACCTCTGTAGTACCTCCCTCAAACGGTTGATTTCCTCCATGATGGTTCGTCCGTACACTATAACATCGTCTAAATATACGAGCAATGTTTCCCACTGGAGGCCACGCACTATTCTCTCCATGAGCCTCTCGAATGTGGCAGGGGCATTGCACAGACCGAAGGGCATAACCCTCCAGCTGTACAATCCCCCGCGCACAACAAAGGCAGACTTTTTCTGCTCCTCTTCATCGAGTTCTACTTGCCAATAGCCGGAGGCAAGATCTAGGGTTGAAAACCATCTTGCCCCCGCTAGTGCGTCAAGGGTGTCATCAATTCGTGGGACGGGGTAAGCGTCCTTGATTGTCCTTTCATTGAGCCCTCTGTAATCCACACAAAACCGCTGGGTTCCGTCCTTTTTCCGAACAAGAACTACATTGGACGCCCAGGGGCTGTCGGATGGCTCTATAATTCCTCTTTTTAACAAGTCATCCACTTGCTTGTCGATCTCCTTTTGATTACACGGGGGTTGTCGCCTCGGTCTCTCCCTCACAGGCCTAGCACTTCCGGTGTCGATGGTGTGTTTCACCCAGTCAGTTCTCCCTATGTCGTGGTCTCCTTCGGAAAATACATCTGAGAACTCTGACAGTAACCCTGCAACGGTGTAATAATAGCACGTATCCAGCCCCTCAACACTGCGCTTCCAGAGGTCCTGAAGGTGTCCGGGGACATGAACGTCTTTCGTTCCCTTTTCCATAGCCACCCCAATGACCTCGCAAGTATAAGGCCCTTATCCGCGACCACTCCGCCTCCTTCGACTGGTTCTATTACACCAACATGACACGAATCAATTGATTTATCCATCCTCCCTGGTATAATGGTTTCATGTCCCGGCGGTATGACAGTAGTTCTGGCTACCACAATCCTTGCGCATAACGCTGTGCCCCATCGGCTTGTACACTTGATGTGTTCTCCATGCAACACAAGCTCCAAGGTCTTAAAGTCTAATATTCCCCCCGTTGGTATGAGGAAGTCCATCCCAAGAATTCCTTGTGCTTTAACCTTTGCAAAAACCGCACGTACTGGAAAAATGGTTCTTCCGACCTGTACCTCAATTTGCGCTACGCCCAAAGTTCCTATTGGTGTCCCATCCGCCTGAGCCACTTTTAAACCATCTGTCTCCAATCTCGGCCGCCTTTCAGCCGGAATTCTGTAATAAACTTCGGCTGAAATAATTGTATCAGTGGTTCCGGTATCCACAAGGAGCGGAATGTCAAGGGAACGAATCTTTCCCATCACGTAAAGTCCTTTCTTAGGAGAAATTGTCGGTACTAGTAGCTTCCTTTCCGATTCAGGTAAATTATTAACTGAAGTTGGTTTTAGATGGACGGTTGACCCTGCTGTGATTCCAGCCCCTCCTCGGGTCGTAGGACAGGCTGATGGCAGTTTCCCTGATAGTTCGACTTATTCCTCTTTTCTGGACAATCCCGTGAAAAGTGTCCATGTCCTCGACAATTGTAGCACTGGTCCCCTTGGATTGCAGGTCGCCTCCGGCGGAATCGGTATACCCTGGTGTCACGCCTATTCTTGCTTTGGTCCATCTGTTGTTCGGCGGCATGCTGATCGCATATCGACATCCTCCACGGTGTCATCCAGCATCCTACACTTTCCGTTGCCGAACTTGGGCCCATTCCTTTGAGCCTCAATTTTCTCGAAGTTTTCAGTTGCTAAGGCTGCCCGTATCGCCTCATCAAGTGTAGAAGGGTTGGCCCTGAATACCCCCTCTCGAATAGACTGACTAGCTATCGCATCAGAGAAGTGTCCTCTTGCGAGGCGGTCCCTTGCAGTTTCCGTAAACTCCGGGTACGAAAATGACGCCAATTCGCGTACCGACTGGCCAAGCTCCTGTATGGTTTCCTTCGGCCTCTGCCTCCTATTCCTTAACTCTAGAAGGAAATTTTCTGCTCGCTCTCCTGGTCCAAAACGCCCGTTCAAAAGCTTGAGAAGTTCGCTGTATGAATGCCTCTTCTTCTCTCCATCCCCATGGTGAAGAAGTACCTTCAATGCCGGACCCTGGAGGCTCGCCGGCAGAAACACCGCCGCCTCTTCGTCGTCCCATCCATTGGCTATTTTACATGACTGAAAATGTTCCCTGTAGTCTATCCACGGCTGTTTACCTCCGAAGCGGTCTGGGACGATCCTTGGACGACCCGAACCTTTTGTCAGCCTCTCTTGTAACTGTCTGTTTCCTATTGTTCGTTGGTCTCGTTTGAGAGGCCATGGTGTCTCATTAGAGGCTCCTGCGCCTCCAATTTCACCGCCTGGTCCTTCACTTTTCTCCAGTTCACTTATGACTTCCACTGGCTTCGTTATCTCAACGATAGCCTCGACAGGTGGCGCTATGTCTCCTCTAATGCCAGTAGATTGTGCCTGTGGCATCCAAGATTGATTCTTCTTCATGATACTCCTTGGAGGCGTCCAGTCGCCTCCTGTAGCCTCCCGTCCTATGCCCTGCACATGGGAAACGGAGGCAAGTCCAGCGTCCAAACCTGAATCCAGCGAAGTCCCCTGACCTATGCTCTTCCAAGCCTCCTCCAGTCGAGATATTCTACTCCTTATATTGCTCTATTGTAGCCTCCTGGCTTATGCTGTCCTCCATTGAACGCTGGAGCTCATCCTCCCTTCCTTGGAGGTCCACTCGGAGACTGTCAACCTCCTCTTGAAGTTCCTTAGCAGTCTGGTCCGTCATTATTAGTTTGTGTCTACTGTCTCAAATAAATTTGGTTTTATCTATTTGAGGCGTCCTATTTATTATTGAATAATGGTCCTCGCCTCCTAGGGATGAGGACGTGGGCTAGTGGTAGCTAGGCGTAATATCCCACTTCTGACACCATTTGTGGCGGGAACTATTCCGTTACCCGATCCGCAGTCCCTTCTCCCTCGAACAACCCTCTGGCTTAGGATCAGTACCCCAGCAGCCGGGAATGCAGGCCCGTTTGGATGGAAATATACCGCCCATACGCGTAGCAGCACTCACCCACGCCTCTCAACCTCTAAGATGGACAAGGACAGACCAATAACAACACAAGAGTCAAGGACCTCAATTACTGATTGATTTATTAACACAGAACATGTCATGCGATGGACCCCCGTTGAATTACAATTTAGCCTCTTATAATTAACCATTGGTCTCCGAGCCTCTCAATCAATTGTTCTACATTGGTAGCCTCTCGCACTAAGCGCTACGGCAAGGCAGTGCTGGGCAGCATGGCGCAGCCTGGCTGGGGAGTAGCCTCTGAGTCCCGTGAAACCGTACGCCTCTAGCGTTATAGCGCGTAATCCGCCTCCACTATCCGTCCTCGACCGTCCCGAGTCTCCTCCCTCGAGGCGGCGGGTATGTGAGCGCGCACTCTCGGCTCCGTCCGTTACCATCGGCAGATAGCTGTACGTTGATCGCTCCGCCTCCAGTAGCCTCCGCGGACTTCGTAACCCCAACCCAGCCCGACTTCACCGTACCGTCCAGCAGGCCGTCAGCCCCGCCAGCTAGTGCCTACCGTCTTTCCCTGCAGATGGTTGTGCTTTGTGCTTGGCGAGTGAGCAAGTCAGTCCAGCCAGAGAGAGCATATGGCAAGAGCGTATGTGGCAACCAAAGATCCTATAGCGCCGCGTAGCAGCGCCGCTACGCGGCGCTATACGATCTTTGGTGGCAACTGCTGTTGTTGTTGTTGTTGTTGTTGTTGTTGGTTAATGGTGCCTACAGCACTGATTGTGCTCTTTGCACCATGAGCGAAATACTAGCTTCCTTCATTCTGTGTGTGCCGAGACTACTGACGAGCCACGAAGTATGACGTCAGATGTTCGGGCAACGGTGGAGGAGTAGCAAAGCGCCGCGTAGCGGCGCTAGACGACGAAGAGCAGTGACGAATCCTGATAATTGCGCGAAAACAAATCAAAACATTTGGGAGCGGTACAAACACTTTTAAGAAAAGCACTTTTCAGGGGTGAGATCTATCAAAAGAATTTGAAATATGTAAAAACTTGCTAGAGAGAGAGAGAAGCACTCATGATTCTCCAGACATAAAGCGTCACAAGATGTCCTGCGAGGCCGAACCGTGTCCCATGCATTTTAAGGGCCCGGGCCCGGGCCCCGCCGGTAGATTTGCAGGTTCGCAACACCTCCAGGTGATGTAAGGGTGACGCCCTGTCCAGCCAATCATTCGTACTTCTCCCCCAGTTTGGAACGCAGTGATGTGTGTCATAAGCAGTGTTGTTATGTATTGTGGATTGCTAATTTGTTTGATTGCATTCCTTGATGAAGTGTAGTATATGGGTGAGATTATTTTTGTGTTTAAACAAAGTATTTAAAGTCATTTGTTCTGTTGTGTAATTAAGAGCCATTTGGAGATTTTCCCTGCAGTAAGTGTATTTTTTACAGGAGATAATGAAGTGTTTAACACTGTCATAGCAGTGGCATGTTTCACAAAAACCGTCTAGATGATTACCCATTTTTTGATAAAAACTATTTAGATCATCGAATATTCCTAGACGTAGTCTGTGGATTTTTATTTCTTGCCAGCGTGGGAAATTCCACGTATTCATGTGAAGGGAAACAGTTGGTTGGATTGTTTTTAGCTCTGATTGTTTGGAGTCATTCCATTCTAGTTGCCATTTATGTTTAAGTTTATTATTAAGGTGGTGTTTTGCCTCTCGAACTGTTAGTGGCAAGTTACAATCAACACTGTCTTTCCGTGTAGCTCTTTTTGCGAGTTGATCAACCTTTTCATTACCATTTATTCCACAATGACCTGGGATCCATTCAAAAGCGACCTTGCTTGCTTGATTTCGGATATTAATCAAGGTGTGTTGAATATCACAGATAATTTTATTATCAGGAATATGTTGTGATAAGGCTCGGATTGCACTTAAACAGTCAGTAAAGATGCATGTGTGAATGGATTTGACCTCCTCTATCCATTCTACAGCTAATAAAATGGCGAAGATTTCAGCAGTGAATATGGAAGCATCATTATTAATCTTGATACTCTTAGTATATTTAAGTTGGGGTATGTATAAACCACAGCCAACAGCATTAGTATTTGGATTGCGGGAGCCATCTGTGTAGATGTGTAGTGAATTACCCCAAGTAGTATGAATGATTTCTGCAGCGATTAAACCTTTTTCATTATTGTTTGGTATGTGGGCAGTGCGGTTAAGTATTTCAGAGGAAATACACGGTTCAACATAATGCCAATACGGAAAAGGATTGTGCAAGGGAAAAATGTCTGTGAGAGTTGGGTCCAATCTCGCTTCAAATGGGGTATGATGGAGGTTATCAGCCCATTTTTCCCTAAAATAATGCTTTTGCCAACAATCAGAGAGAAGATACTTATTTGGATGAGTTTTATGTATATTGAGTTTGACCACATATAGATTACAGAGAAAGTCACGACGTATATGTAACGGTGGGTCACCGCACTCAATTTGAAGTTTTTTTAGTGCAGTCCCAGGTAATGCTCCAGTACAAATTTTTAGTGCTTGGTATTGTATGCTGTCAAGTTTTTTCTTGTGTTCAGGAGCTGTTGAATTGAAAGCTTCACAACCATATTCTAATACCGGTTTAATAAGTGTTCTGTAGAGTTGATAAAGGATACTGCAGTCTGCTCCCCATTTTGTACCATTAACACATTTAAGCAGATTAAGTTTGTTTTTGCATCTGATGATAATGTGGTTTATGTGTTAACTCCAGTTAAGTTTGTTATCAAAGATGATGCCTAGGAATTTAGCTGATTTAGAGAGATTAATGTCAACATTATTGATATTGAGCTTTGTTGTGATATTTCTCCTTTTTGAAAATAAAACAGCAATTGTTTTTGGTGTGGAGATTTTGAATCCCCATTTGTTGCACCAGGTGTTTATGTCGTTGAGGTTTTGTTGGACTTTCTTAGTAATAAAAGGAATATTTCTACTAGATTTCCAGATGGCAATGTCGTCTGCATATTGAGAGACAAAGACATCATTAGTAACTTTTGCAAGGTCATTAACTGCAATGTTGAAAAGGATAGGGCTAATGACACTACCTTGTGGTATTCCATTGTCAATAGTATGAGCTTCAGAATAAATACCATTAATTTTTACCTGGATTTTCCTGTTTGAAAGAAAGTTGTGGATCCAACGAGTCATACGACCATAAATGCCCAGAGATTGTAATTTTAATATAACTGCAGTAGGCCATAGCATGTCATATGCTTTTTCTAGATCAAGAAAGACAGCCAGGGTACTTTCTTTATTAGAAAAAGCTTTATTGATACAGGTTTCAAGATTAATAATATGATCTTTTGTGCTTCGTCCTTTTCGAAAGCCACATTGTTGGTTACTAATTAAATTCTATTTTTCAAGATACCAAGTGAGTCTGGCAGTGATCATACGTTCCATAATTTTGCATAATGTGGAGGTAAGGGCAATTGGTCGATATGACTTTGGTTCCTGTGGATTTTTCCCTGGTTTAAGTAAAGGTGTAAGTACAGCTTCCTTCCATATACTAGGGCAAATTGAAGTTTGCCAAATCATGTTGTAAATAATTAGCAAAAATTGACGAGCTTTAAGGGGGATGTGCTTAATAATATCATTTCTGATGCCATCTTTACCAGGAGTCGTGCATTTTGCAACATCAATAGCCTCCTCAAGTTCGGACATTTTAAAGGGGTCATTGATGACATTATCGTTGTTATTGATGATGTATACATTTTCTTCAATTTGTTGTTTATTATCTAAGAAAGTAACATTACGGTTGTTGTCACTGCTGACATCAGCAAAGCTTTCAGCTAGAAATTCAGCTTTTTCCATGTCAGTGATGAAATCACTATCCTTTCCTTTAAGAATGGGTATACTAGTTTTAGGTCGAGTTTTTTTAATCCGTTTAATTTTTCCCCATATCTTTTTGGAAGGAGTTTGGGAGTTAAGCGTATTACAGAAAGTTCTCCAGTCTTCTCTTTTTGCATTTTTAACAGTTTTACGTGCTATAGCACATGTACGTTTGTAGGCTATAAGATCATTGGGGTGGCGTGTTTTCTTTAGGGTTTTAAGAGCTTCTTTCCTATTTTTAATATCCCTTTCACAATCAGCATTCCACCATGTTGTAGGGTTCTTGGAAAATTTGTTCTGTGCGGTTTTGGGAATGGAGTCGTTTATGGCGTCTGTTAATTGAGCAACAAATGTATTATAAATATCTTCTGTGCTACTGGTTGGATTGGGTTCGATGATACACTCATTACAGGTAGTTTGAAATTTTTCCCAGTTAGCTTTTTTAAAGGACCATTGTGGGGTGGCTTTAAACGTATTAATAAGGTATTTTTGATTATACTCTATCAAAATTGGGTGATGATCACTACCCCATGTGTCATCTAGAGTAGACCAATTACATTTAGCTGCTACAGTAGCCGATGTCAAAGTGATATCTATACAGGATGTAGTACCTTGTGGTAGGTTAATTCTCGTACCATCTCCATTGTTGATGCAAACTAAATTACAATTATCAATCATTTTTTCAATCATTTGCCCATTGTGATCTATTTTTTTACTCCCCCAAATAGGATTGTGACCATTAAAGTCACCACAAATGATAGTATCTTTATAAATGTGACGCTCTATATCTATCAAATGTTCATCTTTGATATTAATGCAGGGATTGTAGACATTAATAATTTTTTGTTTACTTCTATCCTTATTATAGATCTCGGCTGTTTGATACTGAATAAGATTATCGCTGTTTTTGGTATATTCATAATTAATAGCAAGACCTTTTTTAACAAAAAGAGCACAGCCACCTCCAACCTTTTTTGTGTAAGTATTTCTGTCATTTCTGTAAATGTCATAACCAGGCAGATTAAAGTTCTTTCCTTCTCTAAGCCAAGTTTCTTGGATACAAATGGCCTCAGGTTTATTTTTCCAGGTATTAATAGCATTTTTAAATTCATTCCCATGTGCACTCAAAGATTGGGCATTCCACTGCAGGATCATGACCATTACAAAAATGACATAAAGATACATTTTATTTAGTTCCTTTTGCATTTTTCTTTGTTTTTTGTTCAGATGTGTTAGGTGTTCCAGTTTGGGGTTTTTCAGTGCTTAATTCTTTTGGTTTGGATTTGGATTGTGAAGATTTGGGTTTTGCCTCATGGTTTGTAGCTCTGTTCGGGGATTGTGATTGAGTAGATGATCGATTCTTCTTAGTTCTTGGTTTGCGGGCACATGTGTCAGCTTGGAATAGGAATTCTGCAAGAGATTTGATTTCCACTTCTTTGTTTTCCAGAGTGCTCGAAGATTCCCAAATACGCAGCGTTCCTATAAGTAGCTCTATTAGTGCTTCGTTAGCCTGGATGTATTGAGAGGTAGGCTCGGTCTGAGTGCTAGTTTCAGTTTCAGTTTGAGTTGACATATCTTTCTTATTGACATTACGAGTGGTCATTTGTGCTTTTGGTGTATTTATTTGTGCATTTTGGGTCTCAGTCCAGATTGTTTCCTCTGGCAGGCGAGTCTTGATAGGTTGTGGTGTTCTATTATTTGTGTCATCTGTGTCTTTGTTGGCGAAGACTGTGATGTTGGTGCGGATTGTTTTAGCTGCCTCGCGTAGGATACGTTGTAGGTGACACGGACTTCTTGAATTTTCTTTTCTTCTTTGTAAGTCGTGCAGCCAGCATATGCTGATGAGTGGTCACCTCCACATCGACTACATTGCACACGATCTTTTTGAGTGCATTCATCGAAAGAGTGAGAACCACTACACCGAACACATCTGATTTTGCTTCGGCACACACTAGCAACATGGCCTAGTCGCTGGCAGTTAAAACACCTGATAACTGGTGGGATGAATGGTCGAATTTCAAAAAATTCGTATCCCAGTTTGATTTTGGAAGGCATGTTCGGAGTGTTAAAGGCGAGACAGACCGAAAGGGTTTTTTCGGCCTTCCCATTCCTTTTGGACATGAGCCTCCGGACGTCTATCACTTCAGATTTTTTACATTCCGATAGTATTTCTTGGTCTGTTAAGTCCCGTGGAATGCCAGATATGACCCCTTTGCTTTGTGTTTCAGACTTTGCATAATCAGTTGTTACAGCCCATTGTCCTAGTTGTGAAATACCCTTAGCTTTTGTGCTTGAGCAGAGGTGAAGCACCGGACACTTATACCACCTTGGTTCATCTTTGTAACATTCTTAATACAGTCGTATCCCATGGAGTTTAGTGCTTTTGCTAGTTTTAGCGGACTGATTTGAGCGAGTTTTACGTCAGGAGAGTTTATAATTACTATTGTTGGGTAATTTTTAGTTTCAGACATGTTGATATTTCTTCGTTTTTGTTTCCCATGATAGGTGTCGTCGCTATCTGGCTCACTGGCCTCGTCGCTAGTATCAGCAAAATTAAATGTTCTTTTACGATTTTGCTGTTTATTAGTGGTCTGAGTATCATTATCTTCACTCTGTGCCTGGCTCATTAATTTATCAAGGGTTGACCGGTTTGGGTTAGTGTTTTGTCTACGATGTGTTTGGCTGCTAAGTTGTTGTTGGGAAAGCTTATCCCATTATATATCTTCCTCATTCTCAGATTCATCGTTCATGATTATTAGGCCTAAGTCAGAAGGGTTCTTCTGGCTAGCCTTTATGAAACTAATGATTGTATTTGTAGCCTATAATTGTGAAAAGGTGTTGGGCAAAAGCCAAAGATTCAATCTCACCCCGTTGAAGAATAGTGTAGCAAACCTGATTGCCCTGCAACCGTCACTAAAATTCAGATTTTCGCGCCACCGTCTAGCGAGCTCCTTCCTCCACCGCTCCCGAACATCGAGTCGGTGGCAACTGCCCTGCGGCCTTGGCCTTATATAGGGGCCCGCAGCTGCTAGCGCGCCCTCTTTGACTACGCCTGCTATAGGAATTTGCGCCACAATACCATGGGAGAATAAAACACACCTCCATGGTATGGGGGTAGTATGGAGGAAGGAACATCTTCCTTCCTCCATGGTAAGAGGTATAGTAAAAAGAAGTATTTGGCAAGGAACGGACAGTATTTGGCAGCAATTTAGCGGACAGTATTTGGCAAGGAACGGTAATCGTGGACCGGACCTAGGACAAATTGATTCGGGCGTAGACAAAGGGGTCCACGTTTGACCTAACGTCCACGATTGAAAACCAATGGGAGGCCTTTCGAAAAAGTTAGAGTATAAACAAAAGAGGAACAATGGGAGGTCCACGATTTCACCCGTTTACATGACTGTGTGTGTGTGTGTGGGTGTTGATATTGTGCTGTGTATAATGCAGCGTTGCAACGCATGCATGAGCGGACACTTTTTAGCAGCGGACACTATTTGGCATGTAATACATGCCAAATATTGTCCGTGTCTTTTGCGCGTGCTCAACGGCCAGTATTTGACCAATCAGAGAGCAGTATGCTAATGTAATGAGCGGACAGTATTTGGCACCGGACACTTTTTGGCATGACACCGGGTTTTAAAACATCAGACCATGGAGCCGGAGCCGGAGTAGTATTTGGATGTTAAGTAAACCTTGGTACATTTATCTGATCATGGAACTCCACTTGTTCAGGTGGTGGCGTATCTAGTATTTTGGTGGCCGTTGTAAGGTTGAATTCTGATGTTTTTTGTTTGGATTGAATTTTTGGCCATTCTCTATCGCGCAATCGACTTGGACCCTACTATCGCCAGATCATGTCCAAATGTTAAAAAAGGCGATATGAAGGGTCCAAGTTACTCAGACTAGCAGCAGAAGCGGTACCTGTTTTCGAGGTTAATGAAAAACCGTAAAAATCTACGGTGTCCCATCCCGACTACCCGAGAAAATCGATATTTTGGGCACCTTTCATCCCAAGTGGTATATTCCGGACATTTTAACTGAGAAAACAAATAAACAATCAAAGTTTAAGCGGCTTTTTCTAATGTTTAATTATTTTCACTTCCAACGGTAGCTTGAAAATTCCAGCTCTTGGCTTATGACATGTGAGATTCGCGAATCTCACTTGTCATAAGCCAAGAGCTGGAATTTTCAAGCTATTCCAACGGTTGACAATTCTGTTTGGAAATAATTTAATATAGTTATTTTACACTTTAGGCTTTTTCTTAGATGTTATTAACCCTCCTGTTCTCAGGGCCAAAATCGACCCAGCTGCTGTACAGATCAAAACCTATCAAATGACAGATTGAAACACACACAAACTGTCAGAGTTGGTGTTAAGAGTTTTTGATAGGCTGTGATAGTTATAAGTATATAGGAGGGTTAAGAATAAATATAATCCCTTCAACGTATACATGTATATCCGCTGTCTTTTACACAAGTTTCCATTCATTAATTTCAGTTAAGTTTAGTGCAATACTCCATTTTTAATTACCCACCCCTACCTTCCTGCTCCCACCTTCCCATGCCCACCTTCCCATGCCCACCTTCCCATGCCCCTGCCCACCCACAAATTATGTAGCTACCTCTCCCTTTCCCCACCCCTCATCCTTACCTCAGTGTTTTTCTGGCCTCCCCCTCCCCTCCCTGTCACATTCCCTTCCCCCATCCTGGCATCCTTCTATTGATGTCTTGACATTTTTGTTCACCCACCTCCCTGTGACCACTCCCCCACATTACCAGGCCTTCTCAATGTTTGCCCACTTGGTTTTATGTCTGTAAGGACCGGTTCATACTTCATGCAAATTTAACAGCGAAGTGAATTTGTCTGGGTAATGGGTATCATGAAATCAATGACATCAGGAAATTTGCTTTGCTTTCGCATTCGTGTGAAATATGAACATGCCTTGAATTTGGATGAATGGCAATAAAAATTTTTTAAACAATTTTGACACTGTTTATGTATCCTGGGTAAATATCTACCCCCCCCCCCCCAAAAAAAAAAAACCACCAAGAAACCTAAATTCTGAAACTGAACCACCTCAGAAGCATTCTCACTCTTCAGGTGTGATGTGGCAGGGGCAATAAAATGTACCACTCGCCCTCAGCCTGGCAACCTAATTTGTACAGTATCTTAGATGAACCCAGTGTCTACAACTGTCATACATGCACTGTCCCCAAGATGTAAAGTACAGGGAATTGGCAAGTTCCTTTGGTCTAAACTTGTGACAGACGCGGCAGCTTTCGCCATAGTCACTTTTATCACTAGATTCGCTTGACAGATTTTGCCACCGAAGACTTGTAGCTCCGGAGGTCGAAGGTCCAGGTTGTGCTGTGGGTGACACATTTTTGCAGGCTTATTTCTTTTTAGGGCAGCACCTGAAAAAAAAAGGTAACATTTCAAAATCGTTAAAAGATTAGAATCTTCATTTCAAAATTTTAAGAAATCAGTGGCGGATCTACGGGGGGGGGTTGGGGGTTTTGGGGGTTTAAACCCCCCCCCCCTTGGGCTGATAAAAAAAAAAAAAAAACCATTGTCGGGTGTCGAAAATTCGGCACGCTGGGGTGTGTAGGCCAATCACCTCAGGTAAACCCCCCCCCCCCCCCCCCCCCTTGGTTAAAACCTAGATCCGCCCCTGGAAATATACAATGTACAAAATTGAAATTTGCCTTTTTTCAAATTCCAGGATCAATAACCACAAAATGTTCCAGTTTACCATCACATTCAATAAGTCAAATCCACGAATTATCCATGACTTTAACATAGGTCCATGACAATGCCCAGTAGTAAATGACAGTCAACAGTCAGTTTTCCTATAAGAAACATGTCTTTTAAGGGGCTCCGTAGCACAGTCAAGGTTCGGCCAGACAATAAATGGTCACGTGATTTGGTTTGCTTGGATACTGACAAGCAGACGGCACACTGTGAACATTTTCACTGACATTAAATACACTTTTTACGGGCTCATATACGTCCCTGAACATTTGTATCTAGTAATATTGACGATTAAATAGCTGCTGACGAGTTTTCATTCAAAACTCACCGACATCGCCTTCATTTTCCACATTTTTGGGGCTGGCGGTGGAACACGTACCATACACACAACAAATTAACTGGTTGTGTGGTACAAATCTGCGCGTGCGTCGCTACCTGTGACGTAGAAGGTCAACCCTCGAAAACTGGATGCCTCGAAAACAGGTACGCGGACGATATATAGACACCAAACATCAAATTGCTATTAATCTAGCTTGAAAATTCCAGCTGTAGGCTCATGACGTGAGATTCGCCATTTAGATGGCGAATCTCACAAACACATGTCATGAGCCTAGAGCTGGAATTTTCAAGCTACTATTATTAATCATGTTAAATAAAATATCGGGCATGTCGGGCATTTATTCAAGAACACCAACATGTGTGATGGTGAACCGTGGCGGAAGGAAAGAGTTCCGTATCCGGCCACCACTATTTTAGGGTTTAACTCCAACAAGTTTAAAAAGGAAATCAACAAAATTCAAGCAAGTTCTTTCTCAAAACTGGCAAAACCGGCAAATGACAGTGTTTTTACTTTAAGCCGTGTCCGCACTGGACTTTTTTAGAAGGTTTTACCGAGACGATGGTAAAATGAAAAATGGTCAAATGTGACCACTGTCCGCACTTGGACTTTCACTTTCGTATGGAATTCCATTGCTGCCATTTACGCGTCGCATGTGTGGCATTGTTGCTTGGGTTTGCAGCCGTTTGCGCCGTCTACGGCATTTACGGCGCATAGTCGCGTCGTGCCATCGCATAGTCGCGCATAGAGCTTTTGGACTGACCATCAGCCTGCGGAAAACAGAGGTGATGCTCCAGCCTGCACCAGGCCTCGCTCCTCTAGAGACTTGCATCGAAATTGAGGGCACAAAACTTAACAACGTGGAGACCTTCACCTACTTGGGGAGTACCTTGACCTCAAACTGCAGCATGGACAAAGAAGTGTCAAACAGACTTGCAAAAGGAGGCGCTTCTTTCAGTAGGCTGTGGACACGAGTGTAGGGCGAAAGCGGCATCAAACTGTGCACCAAACTGGCAGTGTACAAGGCGGTTGTCATCATATCCCTACTCTACGGATGTGAAACATGGACACTGTACAGGAAGCAGCTGAAGACGCTTGACCAGCTTCACCTCCGTTGCCTGCATAAGATCATGGGCGTCTCATGGGAGGACAGAGTCTCCAACACTGAAGTGCTTCGTAGAGCCAACATGCTTGGCATCGAGGCACTCATTACGAAGGCCCAGCTCCGATGGGTTGGACATGTGGTCCGAATGGATGACACGCGTCTCCCAAAGATGGTTTTCTTCTTTGAGCTGGCTTCTGGCGCACGGAACGTCGGACTAAGCCTGTTCGATATGACGATATTTCCCGATATTTTGATATTTTTTTCATATCGAAAATCGTATCGGCCCCTTTAAAAAAAACCGGAATATCGGGGAATTCGATATACCGAAGAATATCGCGATATATGTTCCTTTTGGCCGCATTACGTGTGGATTTGTCCAGTTTACTTTGCTCGAAATTCCAGTTATTTCCAATTATTGGACGGTAGAATAGTATATAATGTATCATGATGTACCATGGAGGAATAAAAAAATACATACATGCACTAAATGTGTCTTTCTTTGACCGTTTTCTAAACCCCGACATGACATCTCCGCTCCGCGCGATTTACCTTCCGAGCGATTTACCCTCCGCGCCGTACGTAGTTGTCAAGTGCAAACAACGTCTTAATCCCAGTGTACAATGTACGTACCTGTACCTACACGCTTGCGAACTTATCTTGAGATCGAGGGGTATGGCAATTGTTTGCAATAAGGTCAACCCCTGTAGCGCATCTGCGCGTGCGCGTTGCTTTGTTGCTAGCCTTGGTCAAGTGCAAGCAACCGCACTGAATGCCACCGTCTTTCCCCAGTGTACAAGGCACACGCAGTTTAGGTGTAGTTACGTGTAGCGAACTGCGCCGCGTCTTGAGAAAAGATTAAAACACGTGCCGCGCATCCATTGTACATTGTGTAATGTCATGTCGTCTTCACAAAATATACGACACGATCGTTTGTTGACAGCTCGCATGTGATCGTCCATGGTATTATCATCTGTGTTACTAATTAACAATGCTGAAATAGAAACAAACGCTAGTCTTTCTGGAGTGCCATAAAGTAGCCAACTGAAGGTAAATGTCGTAAAACTCCAAATACTCAACGAGCGAAGGGAAGCTTTGTCAAACCGGCCCCCCGTTCCTGCCGCTCAATCCCGGCGGGCCCGATCCCGGCGGTGGCCCCGATCTCATGATGCCGTGGTGACTTCCGTCATGTATTTTTTTATTCCTCCGTTCTTCCGGTAATGAAAAAGTGACCTCATCACGATAATATCGAATATCGCGATATTTTTCTGCCGATATTTCGGTATCAAAATAAATGGATATCGAACAGCCTTACGTCGGACGGCCACTGAAACGCTTCAAAGACTGCCTGAAGGCATCCTTGGAGGCCTTCGAGGGCTGTTGGGTGGGAGACTCTTGCCACCGACCGCAGCGCCTGGCGACTGGCTGTCCAAAAGGGAGTACAGGCCTTTTGAGGAGAGGCGTCTGAAAGACCTGGATCAGAAGCGCCAGGACCGCAAGGAGAGAATACCTGATCCAACTAATGCTGTTGCATGCCCACATAGTGCGGCCGCTCTTGTGCTTCCGACTTTGGGCTGCGTTCTCACCTACGTTCTCACCTATGGCGTCACTGACGTCTTCGTCGTTTGCGACGGACTTCCATGATGGTATACTCGGTGCTTTCCGAGAGCCTGTGTGAAAAAATTCACAGGCTTACTCGGGCGGGATTCAAACCCACGACTTCCTGCTTACTAGTGCAGACGTCTTAACCACTCGACCACCGAGTTCGCCGGGGTCGGCTGGCCGATTCGAATCCAATGCAGCAGCGGGTACCGCATAATCAGTCAGAAGATGGAATGTTTGTGTCGGGAGGATGATGTAAATTAGAACAGAGATGTTCTGCACTACTAAGCAGGAAGTCAAAATCTAATTTACATTTAATTTGACAAATGTTCCCACCAATTCACATGTGTTTTCTGTTTCAATTAATTTAAATTGTTTACCTCATCAAACTTTCGAGAAGCTGCCACAGTGGGTTCCGTGAAACGAAATAAAGTTTTAAGTAAATACGCACGAATGAATAAACTGGTATTTGCATTATTGCACCATGGAGCAATAGATAGCTCCCCGATTGCACGTACTCAAGTACGTACATGTACATGTACATGTATCATCTTTATGTAGAACCAGTCTACTTTCGCTAATAGACTAGTTCCTGGTCCAGCACTTCACTCGACCCATGAACTGCCACTATTGCGTTCTGTATCTGTATCATATAGTTGGCAAAGCATCCCAAAGGAAACATCACACCAACTTGTTGTGCATCTCGTGTGGGACCACGTCAAATTACAAAACAAATGTATATCACCCAGAATTTATTTTCTTACAAGCTTTACAGTTTTGTAAATTTCTTCCTTTAACCCTAACTCTGCCAGACGCAGCACAGTGCATCTTTGGTGACAGCTTGACCTTGCTGCACTCTGCACACAAGTCAATGTGACAAAGTATGCAATCTGATGCGTCTGGCAGGGTTTCTAGCCAAAATACCTTGGAGGGTTAGGGTTAAAAAAGTTTATTGATGGTGCACATGCTGCAGAGGATGGTATTTTGTTCCAGTCTTTTATGGTTCTTGGAAATTAAGAAGCTGTTTTCAAATACCCTGGTGCGAGTACGAATTTGCTTGTATTGCTTTGGGTTCCCTCTAGTTGCCCTGGTATTTGGAGTCAAATAAGTATGTTACACGGACTCAGGTAGCATCTAATCTTCTTGTTAGATAGTCGGTCTACTCCCGCTATAGTCTGGTTCCTGGTCCACCACTCGGCCCTGAACGAGTGAACCTTAAAGCGATATTCATAATGGCCGGCAGTGAAGTTGAGGGAACCAACATGTTATAGAGAGGTTTAGCAGCACGTTTTACGTGAACGCGAACGCAAAAATTGTGTGTTCTTTTGCTGACGTCATCAATTCCAGCGTATTGTTACTCACGTACGCACGGACGTCAAATACGTGAAAATGGTGAGTTCACGTATAGGTCATAACGTGAGTAACTGCAACATTTTGTAAGCATTTGTAGACATTGCAATCAATATTTTTCTTATGAGAATTAAAGCTCATTGAATAAACAACACTGAAGATGCATTTTTGGGTCAAACTAAGTCCAGTTCGATGTAGTTCTGAAGTTAAAAAAATCCCTTGCTTGTGAAGCTTTAGTGTTGGAAAACACCGTGGTTGTGCATGATACCTGTCGTGACGTGCAGCTAAACGTTTCATTGCGTGTCCGAACGCCCGCATTATTCAGTTTGACCGCCGCTCCAAAAATGTCGGATGCGCTCGCGTTGACGTTCGCATAATACGTGCTGCTAAACTGTCGCATGTCTACTAGTCTATGTACCCATCACTGCATGCCCTTGCAAAGACTGTCGTCCTCTCTATTCCAGCTAGTCTTGGTTCCAAGACGTTACTATTGTACTTTTGTACAGTTGCAATGCACAGGCAGCGCGATCAGGTAGTTGCAATAGGCCGATTTTTGATCTGTAGTAACGTCTTGGATAAGTTGGCATTTCGGGGGCACGACCAAACTGTGGTAAACTACAATGCAGTATCCATATCACGTGATAATGATGGAGGTTATGCAATTAGCGACCGAGTTTGAGCACAATAGACCGTGTAAGTCTCGCGCATAAAGGTCACGATTGAACTTCCGGGCACCTCCAAGCACCTCCGAGCCGCCGGCTATAGTTTATGTGGTTGATTTTGTTTTCTGTAATACTTTGTTTTTACGAAGATCTGAACCATGAAACGGCCATAAATATGGATAAATTCAAAATTAATTTTACAATATATGAAAACATCCATGACTGTCTAAATGTTTAAGAAAAGTAGGAAAAAATGTTTGACCTGAGCGTCAGGTCGCAACGTGATTGGCTCATTGTCGGGAAGAGAAAGCCCGGCCCCCAAAACGCGCTGCGGACGTCAGTGAAGGTACGTAGATATGCGACGACCGCGTAAAAATGAAATTACACTGTAAGCAATTGATCATCTGCAATGTATATTGCATTATCCGTTTCGCGTGTTCCATTGCTTTCCGTGTAATTTCATTTTTACGCATAACGCAATACGGACACATGGATTCCCGGCCTTACATGAGGGAAACATCCCACTAGAGCCAAAACAGGCAACTCCACTGCCTTTTGGTGTTGACACACCAACACCTTTGTCAGCTTCTTATCTTTGTAATCCATTAGCCAAACAATTGCTTGTAATCCTTAAAGGGACACATTGCCTTCAAATGTCATGAAATTTTGCTGTTTGGAAATGTTCCTTATCTTTTATAAGAGTTGTTCATGCAAAAAAACACGTATAATGTGTTGTAATTAGTGAGTAGTGATTACAAAACAAGAAAATTGGCCGCTTACCCCTGACATCTGACCCGCGAAACATAGACTTATTTCCAGTACTAAATACCACCGTCTAAATAATGTGCAAAATACGCTGTAAGAGTCTTTAGGCTGGCGCCGCAGCCAGTGGCCTTGTGAACCTATCAGATGATCGCCAGGTACAATTCTCTACCTCTCGACACATATCGCCAGTGCTGCGCGCCGTGCCACATGCACAGTACATCAAAATGGATCAACAGAACGTACTTCAACCAGATGCGACTGGAAATACGACTGGTGAACACAGTCCGCCATTTTGTGGAGTCAAAAAATTGGTTCTACAAAATGGCGGACCGTTATTTTTCACAAAATTAAACAAAAACCACGCAATTTGAAGGGATAGTTATGTGAATCTTTATATTCTACTTTTGAAAAAGCTTCCCAACCATGATCCATTTCAGTTTTATAGCCCAAATAGCAAAATCCAAAGCAATGTGTCCCTTTAAGTAAACACTCCCAGGCTGGGATTTGCTGGTACTACTCACAGCGTACAAATCACCTCTCCGATTCGTTCAAGTTTATTATCGTTCTTAGCTTTGCAGCGGCCGTTTTTCACGATTCAAAGTTTTTTAATTAGTTACACAGGATAGAAAATCTGAACTGAGGCATTTTTTTACAATAAAACTAAGAATTCTTGCAGATGTTTCTGTGTTAAATATAACTCATATAGATAAGAACTTAAGTCAACAAAGGATTAACTGATAGTATCTTAAGTTTAATGACACAAGATAAACAATGTAAACAACATAAAATCTAAAAAAGGCAGTGCTCCTTTCCGAGTTAAAGCTCTAGTGGGATGGGGAAAGTATGTTATACTGCATAATTATCTCTATGCTATTAAGACTGTGAACCACCAGAACAATGGCGAATGACGTATGTATGACGTACTAGACTTTTTCGTTCTCCTTTTCCCTAGGCTGCATCCGAATCGCTTGTCTAGGGCTATTACAACTACGCGTGACGTAGCCGTAGCTCCGACTAGGTATGCTGCAATGGAGAAATGACATCGGCCTACTATTTTTACTTTTTACAAAGGTAAAAACATGGATACTATCATTATCTTCTATATCGTTTCTTGCTACTGACCAGTTTCTTGCTGCTTGAAACCAGTTTCAAGGAATATAAGAAGGGGAAAAGTTCAAATTTGTATTTTTAAACGAAATTGCATCCATGACTTCGTGACTGGTTCCCTTCCAAATAATTGTATGACAGCAGGCTGTGTTACAAACACAGAATGTAGAGTATTCCTACTTTTTGTCGGGAAAATAAAATGTTCTCACCAATTCAAGGCAAACAAGTATTTCTGCATTTTTGCATGTGTGCTAAACCTTGACTAAATTATTCCTTGGTGCTGGCGATAGTCATAAAAGTAAGAATGTATTATAATGATGATAATGAGCAGTTTCGAGCATTGACTAGACTGCCTCTGTACATGTACATGCTTTGTTTACGCAAAAATCAGCCATCCGGACAACCGAATATTAAACGAATGGAAGTTTGAATTTTAAATGATTCAATGTGACTCAGCCCTAGACTATGCAGTAGTGTCTGACTATAGCCAACATGATTCCAGGATAATTTGACGCTATGCGCATTTGAGGGCGGATTGTAGCACAACCGGCATGGTATTGTTAATGTATCAATAACTAACCGCACATAAAATCGCGCTTGAATGTTTCTCCGACAGATTTAAACAGTACATCTGCTATGGCTGCTAAAAAGAACATCCACGTTACCAACCTCCCCTTCATCAAGGGAGCGTCGCTGCAAGGTAAACTCGAGATTTACTTTGGGAGGAGGTCCAATGGAGGTGGTGACATTGACAGTGTCCATCTTGAGGAGCGAAATGGCATGCTGGGGTCTGCGGCTGTTATCACATTTGTCGAGGAGGAAAGTAAGATTTTATGAATAGTTTGATGATTTTACTTTGCCACGTGCCCCCCCCCCCCCCCCCCCCCCACTAAAATGGATCAGGAACACAAAAATCTGATGAACCATCCATTCATGTTCAGAATTGTATTAACACATGGCACAACCTTTTAAACCCCTTGAACCCGGGTATTTCACGGGGGCGCCGGGACGTCGGGTTAGGCAGCCAAGCGAAACGGAAACAATAGGTTTGTGCAGCCAAGCATAACGTACACAATACCCCAATAATGGATTGAAAATGCAGAAATTGGCATGTATAGACGTCAACCGGCCCGGTGGCAATTTTCAATCTGCACATATTTGGGTCAACCGTACGCAAGGAAAGTTTGTGCAATACAGGGGGAAAAGGTGAGTTTCTACGTTAGATGTTCTTGGCCGTAACTGTGGACAGTGTATGGTCACTCTGACATTGTATACACACACGTTCATTTCTGCCTCGTTTGTTTGTGTCGCCTAAACTAGGGGTGTGCATCGGAACCGGGTACCCGATAACCCGACCGTTCATGTCAGGAACCGGTTCCAGATTATGGAATCGAGTACCCGCACAACTGTACATTATCGCATGTTACTTCCCAGACAATGAAACAAGAAAGGTTTTAAGATTTTGTCGGGGAATTTTCAAAATTAAAACCGGACTATGTGGGAATACCGCACAGATTTCATGTTTATGACGCTCATGAAAGTTGACAATATAGAAAATTTACTGGTCGTGGTTTTTGCAGTCTGGGTATGGATAAGAACCTCGACGAGACATAATAGCATGCCTCAATCCACAATAGATACAACTGTATAAAGCTTCCGGACAAGTCTTTTGTGATGATGCCGGTGCATGCGCGCGTGCCGGCACACACAAAGGTGGAGAAGTGACCATGTTTACTGGACAGGCATGACTAGAGATTATTTTTCAGAATTTTGTTCGAATTTCCGACTTTTTGAATCTCAGAGAAATATTATTACAACTTCCGGGATTGGAAGTTTTGGGTTGGGTTTCTTTACCGGGTACCCGGTTCTTTTAATACCCGTAAATGCACACCCCTAACCTAAACTAATCTTTCGGGAGACACTTACATGTACCAATCCTAAATTCTGTGTGACTGTATGACCGTATGACCGTAGCTATTAAATATGTATGTTAAACTTTTAGTTTCAGTTTTTGGGAGAAAGTTTATAACATCTGCAGTTTTGCCCCAAATTATTCATACCCTATGAAAAATCTGGTAGTTTGCTTTTCTCTTATACATAAAAGCTGGATTGGCGGAACTTGGACTTTTAGTTGGCATGTGCAAATCTTTATTGGTTTCACATCATTAGCATAAAAGTAGAAATAATAAATAAAATGATTCACAGTACCCCGAATTTGGCATGGGTATGAATAATTTGGGGCATAACTGTACAAGCTTTCATGGATTTTGATGAAACTTATATGCAGTGATCCTTGGGTGGGAAGACTCGATTCTTCTTCGGAATGCTGAGGTCAAAGGTAATTTAGGGGTCATTAGAGGTATGTCGGTGTGTATGTGGCATCTTGGTTTGTTTTGGGAAAAAAGGTCTCATATGAAAAGTTTAAGTCCAATTGCAATCAAACTTGGGTCATGGGTGCATTATGTTAACCATCATATGATGGTGATGTGAAAGGTCACTAACTGAGGTCAAAGGTCATTTGAGGTCAAGTTATAAAATAGGCTGAACCTGTAAATTAGTCTCATTTGAAAAGTTGCAGTCCAATTGCAATCAAACTTGGGTCATGGGTGCATTATGTTAACCATCATATGATGGTGATGTGAAAGGTCACTTACTGAGGTCAAAGGTCATTTGAGGTCAAGTAAAAAAATAGGCTGAACCTGTAAATTAGTCTCATTTGAAAAGTTGCAGTCCAATTGCAATCAAACTTGAGTCGAAGGTGCAACATGGAAACGTTTATGTGATGTTGATCTTAAAGGGACACATTGCTTTGGATTTTGCGATTTGGGCTATAAAACTGAAATGGATATGGTTGAGTAGCTTTTTCAAAAGTAGAATATAAAGATTCACATAACTATCCCTTCAAATTGCGTGGTTTTTTGTTTAATTTCGTGACAAATCACGGTCCGCCATTTTGTAGAACCAAATTTCTGACTCCACAAAATGGCGGACCGTGTTCACCAGTCGTATTTCCAGTCGCAGCTTGTTGAAGTATGTTCTGTTGATCCATTTTGATGTACAGTGGCACGGCGCGCAGCACTGGCGATATGTGTCGCGAGGTAGAGAATGGTAACTGGCAATCATCTGATTGGTTTACAAGGCCACTGGCTGCAGCGCCAGCCTAAAGACTCTTACAGTATTATTTAGACGGTGGTATTACTACTGTCAGATGTCTGGGGTCAGAGGCAATTTTTTTGTTTTGTAGTCACTACTCACTAATTACAACACATTATACGTGTTTTTTTGCATGAACAACTCTTATAAAAGATAAGGAACATTTCCAAACAGCAAAATTTCATGACATTTGAAGGCAATGTGTCCCTTTAAAGGTCACATATCAGTGTCAAAGGTCATGTGGTAAAATAGGCTGAAAAAGTAAAATTGCTCTCATTTGAAAAGTTGAAACTTAGATACAGCGGCCAAAAAAAAGGCAACACGAGTGATCTGTGGATCACCTTGTTTAATGGATTTAACTATAAACATGAACCTTGAAGCAACAGTTTGTATCACATGCTTAGACATTTGATATCAGGGAGGGAGGTTATTTTTCCTGCATTTTTCCCTTTATGGCCTAGTTTGGTTGAGATATTAATGTAAAATCTTTCCAACCTGGGCCTTCATTTGCCAACCAGTATGTGACCAGCGCCCAATTTAATTAGGGTTGCTTAATGGTAAGCAGAAAAACTATAGCAGAAAAAGTTTGTTAGCCTAATGGAGATTACTGTTGTTCCATCACTATAAGCAAATTCTCCCTCTGAAGTTAGTGAGCCTTTTCCAAGAAAATTGTGTACTTAGCAACCATATGAAATTGGGCCAAGGGAAGGGTGTTGCCATTGACCAATGGGCAAAAATGTAGGGGAAGAACATATACTGCGTGTACATGGCAGTTTTTGCTGGTGGTATCTAATGGAAGGCAAACATTTTCTTTGCTGTGCTGTGGAGCACTGCGACCTCGTGGCCTAGTATACCGGACTCAAGATCTTGGTGATACTACACATTGTGGGTTCGAGTCTAGCTGGGGGGGGGGGGGGGGGGGGGGGTGTCCTTGTGTCCTTGAGCAAGACACTTGTCACAAGTTGCTTCTCTCCACCCAGGAGTAAATGGGTACCTGTGAGGGTAGTAATGGTTATGTGTTCAATTAGCCCGTGTGCGCTTAACTTGCAGCCGGGGCTGTATACTCCCCCAGGAAGCTGAGAAGGATTCAGGAATGATTAATGGGCCTGATGAGCCGGGGCAATAATGCAGCGCATTGAGCACCGTGATCGTGGTGGATATATGCGCTTTACAAATCTACATTATTATTATTGCAACTTTAGGCGCAGAGTTCAAAATGGTGCTGTGTATGATTTAAGTTAACCTATCTTATTCTCCTCAGCTGTCGCCTCTGTTCTTAGGAAGCAACATATCTTCTATTATAAGAAGCTGAGAGTTGAGCCATGCCTACCAACACGAGAGGAGTTACAGCTCCAAAATAATGATGACACAGCTTTTCCCCCAGAGGTACACGTGCGAGTCATTATTTGTTCACAGCGACAAATTCGCTCTGATTTACCTACCCTCATGACAAACACTGACTGCATAGAGTATGACCATACAGGGTTAGACTGAATTACCCACAGTTTTCCAATTTCAAGAACTCAAAGGAAGCAAAAAACCATTTGTTGCATTTACCCCCACCATGTCAGGAAACTGCACATCAAGTTTTACTCCATTGTACCCTTTTATGTCGACACAAAATATCAAAGTATTGTATGGCCCATTTTTTCCAGTTCCGTAGATTAAATCCATTCCAAATAACAATGTTAAACTAGTGTGGGCATCGTTGCTGAATGACTGCGGATGAATGCGGCTGCCCAGAACCAGTTCTTTGAGCGCTTTCTCAGTTTTCACGGCACAGTCAAATAGAATTCCAACACACGTCAGAAATTTCTCAAACTCACATGGTTTTTAACCAAATTGTGATGTGTGGAAATATCATCGGTTTTCCAGTAAACAATGGAGAATGTCCCCGACATGTTTTCAGGTTGTGTGTTTCACATTGAACATTGCAGGCATGTCTCAACATGGGTAAATTTTAATCATCACAGTAGGACATTAACAATAATTTACACATTTTACCCTCCTACTATTATCACAACCTATCAAAAAACAAAATCCTCTCCTCTCCCACAGCTTGTGTGTCTCAACCTGTCACTCCATAGGTTTTGATAGATAGGGTAGTTGGCTCCAATTTGGCACCTGGAGAGGGAGGGTTAAAAGGGGGATAGTGAAGCCTTTATGTCAATTGAGTGTCGGAGTGATAAACGGAGGTTGGAAAGAATCTATTCAGAACTAGGAAATATCCAAAACTGAAAAAAACGACGGCATTTTAATAGAGAAAATGCTATGTTTACCACACACAGGATACTGAGGGGGGGTCATGGAATTGGGGGGTCATGGAATTGATAGATTGTGTAATATGATCATCTATCATAACCTGGGGGTTCTGTGCTTCAACTTTTGTGAAGACTTTATACATTTAGGCTTTAAAATTTGTCCTATTTGGCTTTGGCAAGTGAGGGATACAGTATAAAAAAATGGCAGCTAGCGCCGGTTTGGAAAACCCACATTTTTAGGGGTGGATACTCTTTGGGACAATTAGAAAAAATGTCAAAGGTCTACCCTGCCAAGAATTGAAAAGAATTGACAGATTAAGATTCAAACTATAATTTTCAGTAGTGTGACAATAACTGAGGTAATCCTGAAAAAGATTTTTTTTTCACTGTGAAGTTAGTGGATTTAACACTAAGCTTAGGTCATTGGAAGTCTATTTGCACCCCTATGAGCTTCGTATATGGTGCGTGCAACTAAAACTCAGAAAATCAACCTCCAAATCCCCCCTCTGGATCCCGCGCCTGTGTGTCCCTATAAAATGGGACTGATTGTAGAAATATTTGTGGAAAATCAAGCATTTGTGACCCGGGGCTTCAACTCGGGGGATTCTGTTAAAAAAAGGACCAAAACGTGGGTCTGTTTGGCATAGAGGCGGGGCTACATTTAGACCTGGGCCCAGAGATGGCCACCATTTTAGGAGTGGTTTGGGGGGAGGAAGTATACACAAAATCATTCCGTCAACTCTCATAAATTTGAAGAGAAAATTATTCTTGGAGTCATAATCTATATTTTCAGTGAAAAACACATTGCCACCTTACCCCGAGCGTCACCAGGCGGCGCTCCTTCTGTCTGATTTTGTGTTGGTTACAATGAGCGCCGTATTTAGTGAAGTGAACTTAGGGTGCACCACACTAATTCAAGCTCCCATTGACAACAGTGTAAAATCAACAAAGTTCAGGGCCAAATAACCTGTACCCCAGCATCACTGGGGTCTACGAAAACAAATGTCACTTATTGTCTGATCTTTTATCTTTCATTTTCTTTTCTATTTTTGGGGGGTTAACCAATTACATTTTTAATTATTGACACAAAACGAACCCACCTCCAAAAAGGTCATATTTCCCAAGCCGATCAACAGCCATTTTTAACATGGCATCCCTCCACTTTCTCGGGCAAATAGGACCCATTTTCAACAGTAATTTTATCAAGTCTGTACACGGATGGAAGCCCAGAAACCAGGGAGTTGATGCTGGGCTATGTTTACACAATCCCACAATTTTTGGAGGCACAAACTCTCCTTTTTCAAAAAGAGTTGTGGGTATACATTTTATGTTGATGAGCTGGCGCATAAATTCGGACATGAATTAGTGTAGTGCACCCTCAGGGCCTGTTTGTTTCACACAGATCGGGAGGTGATCCAGAGCCGAACGAAAACAAACAGGATCGCGGACCATTTAGGGCGCCCTCTCGCTATTATGTTGCATGCTGGGAGAATTTGTACTACACAACAAATGTCGTCTGCTTCGGATTTTGTAGGGTTATTTTTATGATAAACTGTCTAGTATTTCCAGAAAAGTAAATAAATCGTACATAGCTTTAATAACAAAAATACACTGTAAAAGAATTATGACTATTTAACTGTCAAAAAGCTCATTTATTAAAAATGCTTCAAATCTACGAAAAAAATACCGTCACTTTTTCTCTGTCCGTCTCGCACGTCGCCATCTTGGATCTTGCGAACCCACCTCACGAGCAGGATCCCTAAAAACGTGATCCGGAGCAGCTTTCGAAGCTCCGGATCACTGATCGAGATCCGGATCTGTGTGTAACAAACAGGCCCCCAGTGGAGTGAATGGAACCTGTTAAAGAAAACATGGCGGCGCCTATATGTAAACATGGCGGCGCGCGGTAAACATGGTGGCGAGGACGGCCATCATTCAGTTTCGCCAAGTGTACTCGCCATTAATCAAAGGCATTTTTAAAAGATGAAGTGATTGATGAAAAGGATGGAAGTTATTGAATGGATAAATCAAATCAAAAAGAGATCAATTCAGATTTTTTTTCAGAGTTTTGACTATTAGGAGGGCGTCCCTTTATATTTCTATGATTATCATATTTCTTCCGCCTTGAAGGAGAGTCGGTCCAGGGTTGTTTGCAAGGGGGGTTTCTGGATTTCTAAAACTACATTTTCCCAAAAAGTTGACGCCCAAAATGTTTCGCCTGCGAACACAATTTTACAAGCGGGAGGGGCACACACCTTCTCAACGTTGGTGGCGCCATTTGGCCTCTTTGTTTTGTTCTTACCGGTACACGCAAAATGAGACCTTTACAGGTTTTGCTTTTCTGCTTTACAACTTTAGGCGTATAGGTCCTTACAAGCAAACAAATACATAATAAATTGGCACAAGCGGGGGGGGGGGGGGGGTTCTATTGGAGGGGGACACTGCCATAGCCGACCCCTCCCCAAAATATATTAGGGGATCGCGCCGCCCATGGTCCACATGATTATTTTTCGGCATTTTCGGTTTCTTCTCATTTTCAAACCTACAGTTATAAAGCCACGTAAATGGGGAAAGGCAAATTATAATAGTGGTGTAATTCTTAATGATGTGCATTCAACCATGTTCGGGTATTGTACTGCCGCCGTGTAGTTTCTTCTCTGTTTCAATATGTTTAAATAGCGCTGTTAGGTAGGGGCAGCTCGGTGGCCGAGTGGTTAAGCGAGTCGTTCATAGATTTCTTAGTCGAGGGTTCGAATCCAAGTCTTTCAGTGTTTCCTTTTTTTCGCCAGAAATGTGATTGTCATTATTTATAAGAGTATTCGTTTACCGTCTCCAAACACCAACTGTACAGTGGCTTGCTCGCCAAGCGCAGTGCAGCTGGGACCGCTCGTAAAGTCCAGGTAAGCATTTTCGTACAGGTTCATGGCACGTTTGGCTGACTCAGCAGTCAAGGCTTAGGGTGCCGCCATGTTTCTCCCTTTTATGGTGCTTGACCTTCAGGTCATATGGATGGGTGGGGAAGGAGGTGTGATGGACCGGAATCTGAGCCCATAAGAGTCCTACATGGGAGCCGGTAAGCCGGAGTATGGGGCCTCGGTGAATCGCGGCACCTGAAAGCTTGGTCAACATCACATAACTTTTTGTTATTTTTTTTTTAAAGGCGTCGTAAAACCAGAATGCATACCTTTTGATTAATAAATTATAAAGGTATACGGGGACAAAATCAACGAATGTTTTTGTCTGTCTCGTCATTCGGGCTTTTCTATGTTTATTATTATGTTTAAGGAATTTGCAAGCTTCGACTACTTAGAATATGCACCCATGTCTTTGCCCCCAAATGTACATTTCTATATGTTTCTTTTATTTTTGTATGCAGCATTCAGGATAATTATTTTCACCCCGCCCCCCCCCCACTTGTAAATTTTTGTTCGCACACGAAACATTTTTGGAGTCAATTTTTTGGCAAATGTACGGAAATATTTTCAGAACCACCCCCCCCCCCCCCCCCCCCCTCCGCCCGACACTCCAAACAATCATTTGTCCGCCTCTGTGGGGTTAAATATTTATTCCCCCCCCCCCAAAAAAATAATAATTTCTCCAAATTGTTTGAATAATTCCCCCCCACCCCCCCCCCTAAATCCACTAGCCCGCGGATATCAATTTGAAATGAAAGGCGGCAGACCAAATTGTAGCGCCCCCATTTTCGGAAAGCAAGCAATCACATTTCATTTGTTGATGTGGTTAGTATATTTTAGGTAAATTTCTCTGTTTTGAGTCCAATTTTTTTCACGAAAGGCCCCAAAGAGTGTTATTAAAGGGTGCATGCCACTATTACTCTGGAAGTCACTGCACGCCAGCTCGTTAATATTTTGTGATCCTTCAGGTAAGAGGTCCATGTGGCCTATAAATGGGACTGATTGTAGAAATATTTGTGGAAATCAAGCATTTGTGACCCGGGGCTTCCAACTCGGGGGATTCTGTTAAAAAAAAGACCAAAACGTGGGTCTATTTGGCATAGAGGCGGGGGGCTACATTTAGACCTGGGCCCAGAGATGGGCCACCATTTTAGGAGTGGTTTGGGGGGAGGGAAGTATAAAAAAAATCATTCCGTCAACTCTCATAAATTTGAAGAGAAAATTATTCTTGGAGTCTTAATCTATATTTTCCAGTGAAAACACATTGCCACCTTACTCCCGAGCGTCACCAGGCGGCGCTCTTTCTGTCTGATTTTGTGTTGGTTACAATGAGCGCCGTATTTAGTGAAGTGGAACTTAGGGGTGCACCACACTAATTCAAGCTCCCATTGACAACAGTGTAAAATCAACAAAGTTCAGGGCCAAATAACCTGTACCCCAGCATCACTGGGGTCTACGAAAACAAATGTCACTTATTGTCTGATCTTTTATCTTTCATTTTCTTTTCTATTTTTGGGGGGTTAACCAATTACATTTTTAATTATTGACACAAAACGAACCCACCTCCAAAAAGGTCATATTTCCCAAGCCGATCAACAGCCATTTTTAACATGGCATCCCTCCACTTTCTCGGGCAAATAGGACCCATTTTTCAACAGTAATTTTATCAAGTCTGTACACGGATGGAAGCCCAGAAACCAGGGAGTTGATGCTGGGCTATGTTTACACAATCCCACAATTTTTGGAGGCACAAACTCTCCTTTTTCAAAAAGAGTTGTGGGTATACATTTTATGTTGATGAGCTGGCGCATAAATTCGGACATGAATTAGTGTAGTGCACCCTCAGGGCCTGTTTGTTTCACACAGATCGGGAGGTGATCCAGAGCCGAACGAAAACAAACAGGATCGCGGACCATTTAGGGCGCCCTCTCGCTATTATGTTGCATGCTGGGAGAATTTGTACTACACAACAAATGTCGTCTGCTTCGGATTTTGTAGGGTTATTTTTATGATAAACTGTCTAGTATTTCCAGAAAAGTAAATAAATCGTACATAGCTTTAATAACAAAAATACACTGTAAAAGAATTATGACTATTATACTGTCAAAAAGCTCATTTATTAAAAATGCTTCAAATCTACGAAAAAAATACCGTCACTTTTTCTCTGTCCGTCTCGCACGTCGCCATCTTGGATCTTGCGAACCCACCTCACGAGCAGGATCCCTAAAAACGTGATCCGGAGCAGCTTTCGAAGCTCCGGATCACTGATCGAGATCCGGATCTGTGTGTAACAAACAGGCCCCCAGTGGAGTGAATGGAACCTGTTAAAGAAAACATGGCGGCGCCTATATGTAAACATGGCGGCGCGCGGTAAACATGGTGGCGAGGACGGCCATCATTCAGTTTCGCCAAGTGTACTCGCCATTAATCAAAGGCATTTTTAAAAGATGAAGTGATTGATGAAAAGGATGGAAGTTATTGAATGGATAAATCAAATCAAAAAGAGATCAATTCAGATTTTTTTTCAGAGTTTTGACTATTAGGAGGGCGTCCCTTTATATTTCTATGATTATAATATTTCTTCCGCCTTGAAGGAGAGTCGGTCCAGGGTTGTTTGCAAGGGGGGTTTCTGGATTTCTAAAACTACATTTTCCCAAAAAGTTGACGCCCAAAATGTTTCGCCTGCGAACACAATTTTACAAGCGGGAGGGGCACACACCTTCTCAACGTTGGTGGCGCCATTTGGCCTCTTTGTTTTGTTCTTACCGGTACACGCAAAATGAGACCTTTACAGGTTTTGCTTTTCTGCTTTACAACTTTAGGCGTATAGGTCCTTACAAGCAAACAAATACATAATAAATTGGCACAAGCGGGGGGGGGGGGGGGGGGGGGGGGGTTCTATTGGAGGGGGACACTGCCATAGCCGACCCCTCCCCAAAATATATTAGGGGATCGCGCCGCCCATGGTCCACATGATTATTTTTCGGCATTTTCGGTTTCTTCTCATTTTCAAACCTACAGTTATAAAGCCACGTAAATGGGGAAAGGCAAATTATAATAGTGGTGTAATTCTTAATGATGTGCATTCAACCATGTTCGGGTATTGTACTGCCGCCGTGTAGTTTCTTCTCTGTTTCAATATGTTTAAATAGCGCTGTTAGGTAGGGGCAGCTCGGTGGCCGAGTGGTTAAGCGAGTCGTTCATAGATTTCTTAGTCGAGGGTTCGAATCCAAGTCTTTCAGTGTTTCCTTTTTTTCGCCAGAAATGTGATTGTCATTATTTATAAGAGTATTCGTTTACCGTCTCCAAACACCAACTGTACAGTGGCTTGCTCGCCAAGCGCAGTGCAGCTGGGACCGCTCGTAAAGTCCAGGTAAGCATTTTCGTACAGGTTCATGGCACGTTTGGCTGACTCAGCAGTCAAGGCTTAGGGTGCCGCCATGTTTCTCCCTTTTATGGTGCTTGACCTTCAGGTCATATGGATGGGTGGGGAAGGAGGTGTGATGGACCGGAATCTGAGCCCATAAGAGTCCTACATGGGAGCCGGTAAGCCGGAGTATGGGGCCTCGGTGAATCGCGGC